>JARHVA010010419.1:5000-140000 GCA_037957365.1 Torreya grandis | reverse complement strand
TTGATTTCTGCTTTGTGATGGTTTATTTACAAAGGCATCATGAGGAATCCTAAGTTCCCACTATTAACATAATATAACTACAACACATAGAAATATAATGCTTGTAATGCATTAATGATGTTAGGATATATGATTTACATAAAAAAATCTTACTGCACCTATTGATTTAAAAGAGTTACAACACTTTTTATTTAAAACTACTAAGGTAATTGGATGTATTCGGTCTTATATGTCTTTATATTTGAATTTACATATTGGCAAATGTACAACTCTAAAAGAGGCTTGGGATAGATTATCATCATTGTATGGCAAAATAGATGAGGTTCGTGGTTACCAAATTGACAATGAACTCATTAGTTTGGATCCTAAAAATTATGCTACAATACAAGACTACATCACTAAAGTCATATATCTTAGAGAATAACTTTTTGAATGTAAAATTGATAAAAAAAGATATTAAATTGATTTTCAATGCCTTACACAAATTAGGTCCTGAATATTCATCTTTTATCTCTAGCTTTCAGACTCATAAGCTCACATTGGGCGCATCATATCAAATGCCCATCTTTGAGGTATTCTTCAAGATTATAATGGCTAAAGAAGAAAATTTAATAGATATGGGTCTAATCAAGTCATCCAAATCTCAAACTCTAATTGCAAGTCAACTTTAGCATAAGCAAGTTTCAACATCAACATCAAATACATGTTCAAGTAAAAAGAAGTAGAATAATCAGAATCAGTCACATAAAGATAAGAATAAAGGGCAACAATCTTCCTCACAAGGAGATTATAAATCCACTAATAAGAAAGGGGATTCACAAAAAAGGATTGGCACTCCTTGCCCTTATTAGAAAAAGTGGTTTCATAGTGAACAAGATTTTTGGAAGAAAAAGATTGATGAACTTAAGGGTCTTCTTAAAAATAATAACACCAATCAATCAAAGGATTCTTCCACTCCTTAAAATTTAGGGAAAGGGAAAGCTATGACACTAGTTGCACTAAAAAATTCTCCCAAGTCATGGGTAATTGACTCAGGTGACTCACACCATATGGGTTCTAATCAAGAGTGATTTTTTGGATTAGAACCAAGTTCCTTACATCATATTCTCATAGGTGATGATTCCAAAGTAGATGTTATAGGAAAAGGTATAGCTGATGTTGATAGTGGTGTATTTGAGGATGTCGTTTATGTGCTAGAGTTATTAACTAACCTTCTCTTTGTGTACCAAATCACTCACTTTGATATTGGTAAGAAAGTTGAGTTCACACTTGATTCTATATCAATAATGCCTTAGTTGTAGTGGGAAAAGTTGACAATAATACTCAACCTTATTCATTCTTCCACTTTGTGCCTCAGTCTTCCTATACAACTTTGCTCTCACACACTGATTCAGTGAGAAAGCTATAGCATGAATGGTTTGTTCATCTGAACTACCGCTATTTAAAATAGCTTAGTCAGTAGGAGATGGTTATAGAACTTATACAAATTTAATTTTTAGGGAGTGTATGTCATGGTTGTGCCTTAGGAAAACATCTAGAGGATAAGTTTGATAAAGGGAAGGCTTGGAGGGATACATAAGTCCTCACACTTGTTCATAGTGATTTAGCAAGTCCATTACCTACTTTGTCTTTTAGTAAAACTCATTATGTTCTCACATTTATAGATGACTATTCCAAATATACTTGGGTTTATGTTCTGAAACTCACGAGTGAAGTATTTGATAGATTTCTAGATTTCAAAACTCTAGTAGAGAAACGATCTAGGAAGTATGTCAAGATTATCCACATAGTTAATGGGAGGGAATATGTGAACAACAATTTTGAACAATTTTGTGCTCTTGAAGGAATTGATCTTTAGCATTTAGTTGCATACACAACTCAATAGAATTGTGTAGCAGAGAGGAAGAATAGGTTCTTAAAAGAGATGGCAAGTTGTATGATTCATGCAAAATTATTAGTACTTGAGTACTGGGAAAAAGTGATTAATTATGTTTCGTATATACAAAATAAATTTCCTCAAAAATATTTAAAGGGGATAACACCTCTTGAAGCTTAGTGCAATATAAATCCATATGTGCATCATTTCAGAGTCTTCAACAATCTAGCATGGGCTCAAATACCTTCAAACAAGCACCATGCTTTAGAACAACAAAGCAAAACTTGCATATTTGTGGGATATCCTAATGGTGTTAAGGGATATCAACTCATTTATCTAGATTCACATGAGCTTACTATAGTGAGAAGTGTTTACTTTGAAGAAACTCATTTAGACTTGTCTTCTAGCATTTCTCACTCTTCTTCCATAGAAGAATTAGATAGCAGTGATCATGATACTCCTTATTCTAATCATAGAGATCATGAGGTAATACCTCCCCAACATGGTTTAGTAGGTCATGTTCCTCCTCCTCCAGATCCTTACCCATTGATGCCTTTATGGGCTAGATAAATTTTGGTGGATGTAGACCCTCTTGTTAGGGATCCATCAGATAGAAAGAGAACAGGTCACAACATGATCTTCCACATTCCTACATTGCCATAGCTTCTAATCCAAAATATTTTTAGGAAGCCACAGGGATAGTTGAGTGGGGTTTAATAATGGAAGAAGAGTATGACTCATTGATTAGGAACAAGACTTGGGATCTTATTTCTCTTCTTAAGAAAAGAAAATTAGTATGATGTAGGTGGATATATCAGACTGAGTTTGTAGTAGATGGAAATATTGATAAGTATAAAGCAAACTTAGTGGCCAAAGGTTTTTTCCAAGTGGAAGGCATTGACTACACATAAACCTTTGCATCTATTGTTAAGATGAATTCGATTTGCTTGATACTAGCTATTGGTGCAGCTCATGGTTGGATTGTACATCAGATGGATGTGAAGAACACATTTATTCATGGGGATCTTCATGAGGAGATATAAATAGAGCAACCATAGGGGTTCATTTAATATTCTTCATTGGTGTGCCACTTGCAAAAGTCTCTCTCTGGTCTAAAACAAGCCCCCAAGGCTTGGTATTCCAAGATGGAAACATTTCTTCTCTCAGTTGAGTTCTTGAGATGTCACTCAGATCTAAATATCTACATTCTATGGTAGGAGGATTCACTATTATACTTAGTTATCTATATTGATGATCTCATTTTTATAGGGAGCACAACATCTATCATTAGTAGTGTTAAGACTACACTTCATGATAGGTTTTCTATGATAGACATGGGCCTATTACACTATTTTCTTGGGATTTAGATAGCATAACCTTTTCTGGGATTACACTTTCATAGCCCAAGTATGCCATGGACTTGTTAGCTCAGTTTCACATGGTTGATTGTAGGCTTGCACTAACTCCTATTTTATTTGGAGTTAGACTTGAGGTTCACTGTTCTACTCCCTTGGTTGATGCCACATTATATCACCAGCTTGTAGGTAGCCTCAACTATTTGACTCATACATGGCCTGACATTTCATATGTAGTTGGCATGGTTTCACACTTTATGTACACATCACATGAGCTTCATTAGAGAGATACCAAGTACATTTTGAGCTAGATTCAGGGCGCTATCAGATATGAGATTCACTACACAGTAGGTATAGGTTTAGACTTGGTGGGATACATAGATTCTGATTGGGCTAGTGATTATGATGATCGTAAGTCCACTTTTGGTTACAACTTTCACTTTGGATCTGTACGCATTTATTGGTAGATCAAGAAGAAAAATGCTATTGCTCTTTCATCTACATAGGTTGAGTATCATGGTGTTGTTAATGTCACTCCTAAGACTATTTAGCTTTTGAATATTCTCATTGAGCTTGGTGTTCCATTTCGGAAGCCATCACTCCTCTATTGTGACAACCAGAGCACTATCCAGATCTCAAAGAATCTAGTTAATCATAAGAGAACCAAACACATAGAGATCCATATGCACTTTATCAAGGATTTGATTAAGGTGGAGATCATTGATCTAGAATATTTTCCTATGGAGGAGCATATTACATATATTTACACCAAACCTTTCATTGAGAGAAAGTATCTTCACTTGTGATCTCTTTTGGGGATGCAGGACATTAGTTCTTCAAGGGGGTCTTAGAACTTCATTTTGAGGAGGAGTTTTTTTCCTTCCGATTTTCTCCTTTCCTCATATATTTTTATAGAGTACCTAATATGGCTACACATTGGCAGGACTCTTATTTGCATAGCCCTACCTAAGCTTTGCTTATGGGGAGGTGTTGGTGCATTTATTTGCTTTATTATATTTACTTGTATTTATTATTTATATTGGTTCACTAATTATTATTTTAATTAGTTTATTATGTTTATTAATAATTTTTACTAGATAGGATAAGCTTGTTTAGCTAGTAGTTAACTTGGACACCTATCTTGTTATAGTGGAGTTCTACTCCACTATTCAAGGTAAGATAGGATAAGATTTATTAACTACTAGTCAACTTATTTTGATCATTTACATAAGTTGGACACCTATATTGTTAGTGTATATTTTCACTTCACTATTCATGTAGTTAGATATCAATTGAACTACATGTGTTGTGTGAGTTCCCTGATCTTCATCTTGCACACCTTGCTCTATATAAGCAATTGTTATGTGTGTATTCTATATCAGATTAATATTGAATTATTAGAGTAATTCATAATATTTGATTTATTTTATTCATTTATATTATTTTCTTAGATATACATCTATTGTTTATTATTATTACTATTTTATCTCTTATTTATACTTTCTATTAGATTCATTAGATCCTGTAGCTAATTCCAACACAACATATAAATATATTTTAATTGAAGAATTTAAATTCCATGGTATTATTTGTGAAAATATTATATCCCTACCCCTATTTTCACCTACCATATGCTAAATACTTTCATAGGAATGTCCACTAAAAATATTAAATGCAACAGTTCAAATTTGAAAATTTGAGAACCATTTCTATTTGGGGGGAAAATCTAGTGATAGGTGCAACTATCAGCAAAAAGACAAAAAGGAAAAGAGACAAATAAAATTTAAGAGAATAGAAGGAATAAATTTAGAAACATTTAAAGTAATAACAATAATAAATAAAATGGCTTGGAGAATATTACAGTAGTAACAAATATTGAGTTTAGTGTAGTAGCAGGACTGGACAACATAGAACAAATAGAGAAGCAAAAGAAGGGGAAGAATAGAAGGAGAATAACAAAGAGAAGAAAATATAATGCAAAAAAAAACTATAGAATAATAAAGAAGAAGAAAATAGATTTTTTTTTTGAGTTTTATGAACAATTATAGCTATATAAATTTATGCAATGTAAACAAGTTGTAATAGAGTTTTAGGTGAATTTAATATATGAAAATTTTGTGTTTTTATTATTAAAACTCTACTATTTTCTCTATTTTAATCTCACTTTAAGTTCAAATTTATTCACATATTGGTAACTACAAAATTAGTCCATAGCTTTATCATTTGAGTGTTTGAACTACCTTTACCCACCTAGGGCTACCTGCATTCTATATTTTATGCCAAAAAATGGCATTGGAACCCTTAGGTTTTAAGCCCATTTAGACATGGCAACAGATAGTTCTAATTCATGGCAACATTCCCCTACATTTTATGGAAAAAACTATGATGTGTGGAACATCAAGATGAAGACCATATTTAAATCTCAAGAGCTATGGGAATTGGTTGATGGTGGATATAATGAGGTTGTCAACCTAAAAACCTTCAATGTATTAACCCAATCATAAAATAATTCATTAAAATAAAATAGGAGAAAGAATTCCAAGACACTCAATTAGATACAAATAACACTAGTTGATTCAATCTTTCTTAGGATAACAACAACTGTCCATTCTAACAAGCATGGGATACCATTCAAAATGCCTATCAAGGGAGTGATAAGGTGAAAATTTTCAAGTTGCAACTCTCAAAAAGGGACTTTGAGACTTTGATGATGAAGGAGAATGAGTCTATCAATGACTTATTCATAAGGACTTTGAATATTGTCAATCAAATGAAGACATGTGATGATACCCTTAAATTTATATGATCATAAAGAAGGTGTTAAGGAGCCTTACAATCAGATTTGACCCTATAGTGGTTGAAATTAAAGATTTAAAGGATTTAAGGCAAACTACAATGGATGATCTAATGGGTTCCTTACAAATCCATTAATAAAGGTTAAATAGGTTAGCCACCTCCTCCCATGAGCAAGCATTCAAGACCAATGTGAATGTGAGAGGAAGGGGGAGAGGAGAAAACAATAGAGGATGATGAATAACTTGTAGTATTCAATAAGGTGGAAGGCATATCCATCAAGAGTCACATATAATATGAAGAGGAAGGATCAACAACACTTCTATAGAATAATCTACACAAAGGTATGATAAGTCTAACATCCAATGTTATTATTTTAAAAGGTATAGAAATTATGCTAGTGAGTGTAGAAACTAGAATTCAATTTTCTCCAAAACACAAGAGGCTAAAACTTGTTCGTAACATGGAACATTATAGATCAAAGTGGTAAAGAGGCATGGTACTTAGATAGTGGTTGTAGTAACCACATGAGTGGGAACAAATACATGTTTAACCACATTAATGAGTTAATCAAATTAGAGGTAAAGATGGGAAATAATGATAATGTTCCCATCATGGGAAAATACATCATATCCATTTTTACCAAGCAAGGTGAAAAAAAACAAATTCAAGATGCTTACTATGTGTCCAAGTTGAAGCACAACCTTATTAGCATACAACATCTTGTCTAAAAGAGGTACAAGGTCAGATTTGAGAATGGTGAGTGTAAAATATAAAATAGAAGTGGCTACAATAGGTAGATTGTAACAATCAATATTATGAGTAATCAGATGTTTCTTTTGAGAATGTAAAGTGAGTTTGTAGTAGCATTCAAAATAGTGATAGGAGATGAGTCTGCTCTTTGGCACCTTAGATATGGGAATTTGAGCTTTAGAGGGTTGAAACTTATTTACAATAAGTAAATGGTGAGAAGGTTTCCTCTTATAGAATAGACAAACAAGGTGTGTGAAGGATGCATATTAGGGAAGCAACATAGGAGATCATTTCCAATGGGAAAAACATGGAGAGCAAAAACTCCTTTAGAGTTGATCTATTCAGACTTGTTTGTTCCAATGAAGAACCCCTCCCTATCCAAGAATGTCTAATTCATGAAATTCATAGATTATTTCAACTAGAAGATATGGGTGTATTTATTAAGGAACAAATAAGATGCATTTGAGACCTTCAAGAAATTCAAATCTATGGTGGAGGATCAAAGTGGGCACCACATCAATATTTTGAGGATGGATAGAGGGGGAGAGTATATATATAATGAGTTCATGAATGTTTTAAAGGATCATGGCATCAATAAAAAATTTAAAGCCAGGTATACATCACAACAAAATGGTGTGGCCAAGAGGAAGAATAGGACCATCCAAGAGATGGCAAGGAGCATACTAAAAGTAAAGGGTTTGCCTAATGATTTTTAGGTTGAGGCTATAACAAAAATAGTATACTTATTGAATATTTATCCAAAAAAATAATTATGGATATGATCCCTAAAAAATAATGGAGTAGTTAGAATCTAAGTGTTGAACACCTTAGAATGTTCAGATGTGTTGCATATGCACACATGCCCAAGCAAAGAAGGACAAAATGGGATGATAAAAGTGAGAGTACATTTTCATAGGGTATAGTGACCAATCAAAGGATTAGTGATTATACAATCCCATCACCAAATAAATCACAATCATCTGGGATTATTAGTTCATTGAGCATGAAGCTTGGGAAGAGAGACAAGAAGAAGAGCGAGTACAAACAAGGGCTAGTGGACCCTTTATTGAATCTGAACCAACAAAGAGTACATCCACTCATGTACCAAGTTGGACCCATATTTCACAAAGGGATAATTAATTTAGTGGAACCAACCATCAAAGAGGTCAAGGAATTTTTCATGAGTCAACATCATCCTCCTCCAACTCAATTTAATGCCTAGCAAGGATAAGAAACTTGAAAGAAGTCAGTGAGAAGTCAAGGTATGATAAAAATGAAGATGAAACTCTGAGTAATGATATCTTTTTATCAATTGATACTATCTAATTTGAAGAAGCAATCAAGGAAAATAAGTGGTGTGAGGTAATGGATGAAGAAATTCATGTAATAGAGAGAAATTAGACTTGGGAGTTAGTTGGCCTACCAAAAGGAAAAGAGGTCATTAGAGTCAAGTGGGTGTACAAGATAAAAAACATTCCTAAAGGTAAGATAGAGAGGCATAAGGCAAGAATAGTATTAAAGGGCTACAATCAAAGGCCTAGACCTAACTACAATGAGATTTTTACATCTATAACAAGGCTAAAAATGGTAAGGACAATCATAGCCATTACTGCTCAACACAAGTGAAAGGTGCATCAGATGAATGTCAATTCAACATTCTTGAATGGATTTCTAGAAGATGTTTATGTTTGATAGCCACTTGGATATGAGATTTTTGGTCATGAGAACAAAGTATATAGGCTAAAAAGGAATTGTATGGGCTCAAGAAAGCCCCAAGGGCATGGTACATCCATATAAACTCTTACTTTTTGAGCAATGGATTTAGCAAAAGTGCAAATGAGTCCACACTTTACATCAAAGTGAGAAAATGTGATATTTTGATTGTATTTTTGTATGTGGATGAGTGAATATTCACTATAAATTCAAATCAGTCAATAGAAGAGTTCAAAATAACCATGAAAAAGGAGTTTGAAACGACTGATTTAGGCTTCTTGAAGTATTTTATTTGGATATAAGTAAAAAAAATGGATGAAGGCATATTTATATGTCAATATAAGTATGCAAAGGATATTTTGGAGAGATTTAGGATGTTGGACAACAAGCCAATATCTACACCAGCTAAGACAAGTCTTAAACTGCATAAGGATGATTACAACAATAATGTAGACCCCACATGGTACAATAGCTTAGTGGGAGGCTTAATATATTTGACTACAACTAGGTCAAACATCATGTATGTAGTCAATCTCATATTTAGATTCATGGATATTCCAAAGGAGACACATTGGCAAGTGGGTAAGAGGATATTAAGGTAAATGAATGGAACACAAAATTAGGGGTCACTAATGTAGTAGCATTTGGCTTATAAGGTTTTATGTTAGCTCCAGACTCCCACAGTAGAGTTTTGAACTCCTACAGGTCAGTTCTAGACTCTAACAAACTAGCTCTAGACTCTAACAAAATAACTACAAACTCCTACAACTAAGCTACAAACTCCAACATGGCAACTATAGACTTTACCAGTCCAACTATAGACTTTACCAATTGATTCCATAGTCTAGCTGTAGACTCTATCAATCTAACTATGAACACTACCAGTTGAGTCCATAGTCTAGCTATAAACTCTGCCAGTCTAGCTATGAAATCCATCAACAGAGCTATGGACTTTAGCAGTGAAGCTCTAGACATGTACAAAATGAGTCCATAAAGATATAGACAAATAAAGAGAAGTTACAAGGATGTTTTAATAGTTTAAAGATATTCATCAGATCATTATAAAAAGGTTAGGATAAAGGGGAGTGTTAAAATATTATATCCTTAACTCTATTTTCACCTACCCCATGTGACAAACTTTTGCAATAGTGGCCACCAAACAAATTAAATGCAACAATTCAAATTTGAAATTTTGTGAACCATTTCTATTTGTTGGGGGGGGGGAATCTAGTGGTAGGTTAAACTGTCAACAAAAATACAAAAAGGAAGAGAAACAAATATAATGTAATAGAATAGAATAAATAGATGCAAAAAAAATCAAAAGAATAGAAACAAGTAAAAAGCCCTAAAAAATATTGGAACAAAAACAAACATTGAATTTAGCAAAATAACAAGATTCTGCATCATAGAACAAACAAAGAATAAGAAGGGAAAAAATAGAATGAGAACAACAAAGAAAATATAATATAATGCAACAACAAACTACAGATTAACAAAGAAGAAGAAAACAAAAAAAAATTATAAGTTTTATGAACAATTGTAGCTATACAAATTTATGCATCATAAACAAGTTGTAATAGAGTATAAGGTGAATTTAATATATGCAAATTCTGTGATTTTATTGTTACAACTCTGCCTCCCCTATTTTCTCTATTTTAAGCTTTTTGTAAGTGAAAATTTTCTCACATATTGGTAGCTATGAAATTAGTCTAGAGCTTCACTATTTGAGTGTTTGAACTGCCCTTACCCACCTGGGTCTGCCTGTATTAAGTATTTTTTTTCCAACATTATTATTTGTCTATTTAGTTATATATAATTTTGGTTAGTCATTGTGAGCTAATAGATTACATTTATTTCCAATCAAGTAGGAAATTTATACTTTATGAGCTTTATATCAATTCTTACATCCATATCCTAATGATTTTTGGTTTTCTCATACTAGACCATTTTAACTTTCTAGTCCTTCCCTTTTATATATCAAATTTGTAATATTTTGTGATATGTATTCATTTTTCAACAATTTTATCAATTTGATAATATATATGAGAGAAGTGACCACACCTTCATGATAGATAATTTACATAATCTGACCATATAATTTTGCTTCAGTGTTTACGAAATTATAGGTGCTCCTATTCCTTACTTGGATTGATCACAACAACCTAGTTGCTTCCTTCATCAAAATTTAATCCTTGTTAGGATTGTTATCTCACACTTTATGTATTTTTTTATTGAGGGAATTTATAAGGGACTGAGTCCAATTTCCTTATGTTGCATCCTTCTTATTACCTACATGTACATAGGTTCTTTAAGGTGAGTGTTCAACATTTTACATTCCATACATGCTTGTCTTTAAGTTGATTTTATAGTGCATTGTAATATTCATTATTATGTTGATTAGATACTCTAAAATAAGCACAATATGGTTCCCTCTTTTCATTTCTTAGACACTTGAGCTAAATATGGTTCATCTCTCCACATAAATAGGAGACTATTGATTTCCTTTGTTGCCTCAGTAATTTTATATGTGATTGGTATCCACCTTGCCTTTGTGAGGGCCCCCATATTTTTTTTTCACTTTTTATTATCATCCATAATGTCTTTTTGGGGAAGGAGATGATAGATTATGATGATATTTTGGAGTCCAACTTGGTTGATGTTGAGGGGAGGGTGGTGCACTTCCTCTATATCTTACGATGCTTGATGTTGTTGTTTTGTAGTTACTAAAAATACATTCCTTAAGTTATTATAAAGCTATATAATTATTATCATAACAAGAATTTGATTATAAAAAATATTAACTTGCACTTTAAGTTTGTCTCAAATAATATCGTACCACATCATATTTAGAAGATGGGTGGTATAAAATATGAAAACATATTGCATAACTATTTTTAGATGTGAATGCATTAGTTTTATGATGGCCTTTCCTGGCCACACTCCACACACTAGTTTTTTTCTTTTTTAAATTCCTACATTTCATCCATTATTTGCAATACATCATCTATATTTGTATCAATTTTTGCACTTACTAAAGAGTTATCCTTGTAAACCTCAATCTGATCTACTCTTACTATTATTTTGATGGATTCCACCTTGTTTATGAATTATTTTTATGCTATGGAAAACCATATTTGACCTATAAATCCTTATACAATCCAAGTTTCCTTGTCCTTATCTTTAAATGCAAAAATCATATTATTCATGACATATGTGAATCTTTTTGTATTACTCAAAAACTAATTCCCCCAGTTTATGCTTAATTTATTTAAGATCTTGAATAGTCTGGCCCACACATTTATGTATTTTAAAATCTAAAATAAATATACTCTTAACATGACTCAAATACAATTTGGTGCCTCTATACTTGTAGATAAACTCTAAGGCTCAACTATTTTAATCCTATATGAGTTTTCACTATTGTGTCTCATAATATTTCACCCCTTTAACCTCCCATTTGATTTCACAAGTTATAATATATTACTTAGGATTATTAGATCCATCATATATTTATAATGTAAAAAAAATCCAAAAATATAAATCGTAACTCTTGTGATAGGGATATTGATCATTGGTATACTAGGTGTTATAGTTGCCACACTACTACTAGTTGAAAATTTGATTCTCTAAATTGCCTGATTCTTAATATCGATTATGTTAGTCTATATATAAGATTATACTCTTATATTTGGAAATATTTATTTAATTTATATGCATCACTTAAACCTATCTTCTACAATATTTCAAAAAAACTCTATATTACTTATTTATACCTTGATCTAATTATGATGGCATGGAGGATGTGTTCCTCAAGGATGAATGAGATGTTTCTATTTCCTTATTAGTCCTTTCTCTAAAAATATAATTAAAAAATGGTTTCTCTTCCCATTCAATAATTTTATTTTAAATTTTGATTTGCCTCCTAAAAATATTACTACACTACTCTATTTCATCACCCATTTTGGTTCCTATGATTATCCGATTGCTCTTCCATTTCCATTCTGGATTAGAATATTCTTTTATCTCTTTTGAGGATCCCTTTGGATTCATCTATAACTTATATCAAAACTATAATACTTGTCAATTTATGCAATTTCCCTCTTACATTCTACTCACATCTTTCTTCAAAAATTTTGCAAAAAAGATCATGTTAAATCCTTGTCTCTTATATTGTCTTATCTCTCATTGAAGCTTAGTTATCTTATGTAACCTATTTTTTATTCTTATTTTCATTTTTTTATTTCCTCTTGGTGGGATTAATTTTGTGTTGTGTCATAATGTTTTGGCTACTCTTCACTCATATCTATTAAGATCAAAACCCCATGCAACACTCTAACTAATCCATACTTATAAGAATCAACACCATATCATTTTCCACAACTAGCATATTTACCATCATGTGAAGACCTTGGATAATCTTTACTCTTATGTCCCTAATAAATAAATTAAAAGCAATATCTAATGAAATGTATCTTTCAACAATAAATTTATAGACATACACATCAATTGTAGTCTTTACCAAATGATTGATTCCTCGTGTCCACTTAGTATACAATTTCCACAACTTTCTTAGTTTATCTTTGTTCCATTCAAATTTATTTGTTTTTTGAGATCAATAAGAATAGTGATCCAACCTTGACAACTATGCTGCTAGAAATTATGGAAGTTCACATAGAAATACTTAATATATCTCACCATATATATCCTTTATGACTTTCTCTTACACAATGATTCATACCATAGAGGATTATTCCTTATAAAACTTGTGTATATTCTCCTCCATCCATAAATTGGTGTCTCTCTATCTAGGTAACTATCTTAACATCTTGTGGTCCTAGTAATGGAATGATTATTAGTAACAATCCCTATAAGTCATCATTATGACATGATAAATCTGTCATGTATTATAGATGCTTACTCATTCACAAGATAACAAATACAAGAAATACATATTTTTAAATACCCATCCCATTTCAAACCATATACATAAGTAAACCAAATTCAACATTTAATGTAAGATAAAAACAAAACAAGACACTCAAAAAGTACATATAATTTCCATAAAAAACCTATATGTAAGATAGACTTGAGAATTATATTCATATATTTATTAGAAAAGTACATAGGTTAGTGTTACATCTAGGTTTAACTGATTACTTAAGATTACCAACAGCCACTAATTAACAAAAACTATTTCTTCATATGATTTATACAATATTTATAGAGCCATCTCGACTCATATTCTTCTTAGCTCTTTATTTATTCTCATTTCATTTCCTAAGATGCATTAAATTTTATGTACCTCTTAACTATTTACAAAATATACATATATTGAAACTAATATTATATAAAATACTTGTGAGTTAATAATCGCAATCCCATACTAACACAAGAGGTTAGATAGATGTTTTATTATTTCAAGAAGAAGTTGATTTTATCACTTGAAAGGGTGAGTATGATCCACTTTACATGATTTTTTCCATATGGTAGGGGAAATTGAGTTCCATGAGAGTTTTAGAGTTTTTCAGAGATGATAACTATAGACACAAAATTAATCAGTAATTGTTTGACAATGTTTATTCTTGACATCATTACCTTCACTTAGTATATTCATCATTTCACTACCCTAGAATATATAAGAAAGCCTTAAATTTATTATAATAATTTAAAATATCATGTATACATACTTATTTTAGTTGAATTCATTGTTATTCAACCCATAAGCTCTTGTCATGTCCCAACTATCTCAGGTCTTCTAAGACAAGTTTACACTAGCTCGGTAGTGATGCACTACGACCTTATCTTATAGTGTGGCCTTGTCTCCCACACTCCAATGGTCACTTTTTAAATTGATACATTTAATGACTCTTTTTGTATATGGTAATTTTTTTTTATAAAAATTATTCTAAATATTATCCTATAAAGACACATCAAGGCCACTCATTGAAACCCTACTAGGTCTCTCTATAAATTTCCCTGAACACTCAGAAAAAGAGCACTAATTCTTATTATTTCAACTATAAAACATTATATTAATAATAATCCAAGTCTAAATATCATTTATTTCAGTTCAATGGAATCCATTTTCAAGTATTTCAATCAATATTATAGTTATAAAGATTCTAGTTACATCATCACAGATCACACAATCATTCTAGGAGGGAGAACTACAAATATTGAGGCCCATTTAGTTATGTAGGCAACACTTAGTTCTAGTGTGGCCTTGTCTCCCACACTCCAATGGTCACTTTTTAAATTGATGCATTTAATGACTCTTTTTGTATATGGTAATTTTTTTTATAAAAATTATTCTAAATATTATCCTATAAAGACACATCAAGGCTACTCATTGAAACCCTACTAGGTCTCTCTATAAATTTCCCTGAACACTCAGAAAAAGAGCACTAATTCTTATTATTTCAACTATAAAACATTATATTAATAATAATCCAAGTCTAAATATCATTTATTTTAGTTCAATGGAATCCATTTTCAAGTATTTCAATCAATATTATAGTTATAAAGATTCTAGTTACATCATCACAGATCACACAATCATTCTAGGAGAGAGAACTACAAAGATTGAGGCCCATTTAGTTATGTAGGTAACACTTAGTTATAAGGGTTTTTGAGTATAACTTTGCCATCCATACTAATCCATTTTTATTCCACCCCTTTTTATCTATTTTCTATCTAATGCATGTGAAGGATCTAGGGTTTTCTATTTTATAGGCCTTCTGCAAGACAACACTATAGGTTTCAATAGTCAACCTTTGAAGGTGATAAAAAAGATCCATGTCTAAAAATTAGGAATAAATTCAATAAGGATGTGGCCATGATATACATACAAGGCCGCAATGCACACTTGTCCACCTCCCATGGACTTGTCCCAACAAATTGTGAAAGGCTATTTTTACCATAAATCTATCTACAGGTTAATTTCACATAGTTTTTAGGTATAGTAAGCTTACATAGTCATCCCAACAAATCATGAATTACTATTTTTAGCCTAAATCTATCTACAAGTTATTTTCACATAGTTTATAGGTATAGTAAGCTTACATAATCAGATCTATTTATGTTTTAGGGAGGTTTGCACATCTTTAGGCCTTTTACTATTTTTTATCAAGTTTATAATTTATACAAATAATGTAATATAATGTATATTTATTATATTTCATTATCAAATCAATACATTCAACATTTATATTTAAATAGTTTAATACTAAATTAGCTTAAATCTTATTAAATTAAAAAGGTTAAACATTCTGGTGAACCCACTATTTTTAGAACATTACTTGTTATTTTTATTGATTTAGGGATAGGATTTATTTAAAATTTATGTAAAATCCTGACACTGAAAGAAAATAACCTTCGACTTTGGATAATATCTAACACAAAATGATTCAATTTCTTTAACTTTGGATTAAATATGACATTGAATAAATAACACCTTGGATCATTTTGACACAAGCTATTTATTTCAAATTCAAGTTGAAAATTTATTAATTTATGAAAACAAAAATATTTTTCTTTTCATTTTTCAGTTTATTTACTATTTTCTTCTACTTATTTTATAAATTGAGTTCTAAAAATTTTGAAAAACTTAGTGATTGTCATGGAGGGATACACAATGTTCTATTTACATAATTTATGACATGAGGGGTTTACCCAAATACTCATAGCCATATTATAACACTAAACATATATTTTAGTTTCCACATGCCTCATAATATATCTAAATTTCATAATGTCCCTTATTTATACCAATATAAATCCTCTTTTATCCATCTAATTTATGGTGCACCTCAAATGAGAGTATCACCCAAGGAAGCTACTCTCACTTACCCTCAAAATCGAGGTTAGTGGGATACAAGCATGGTTATACCTCTATAGTTAGTACTATGAAACATTGGGAAAACACTAATAAAATAACATAAAAGTATATTTGAGAGCCTATAAATCATTCAAACCATTGCCTAGATCACCCTCATACCTTGATTTTTGCTTGTATGATATTCATAGTCATTAGCATTGTTTGATTCACATTATAGTGTATTCATAGTTATTAGCATTGATTAATTCATATTGCATCATTTATATTATTGGTTCAATTAATGAAAGTCTCTCTCATATGTTACACAATATTATGCATTTTCTTATAAAATCTTCTCCTAATTTTTAAGTTGTTATTTATTTCATTTTTGCATGCTTAAAAACTTGATAATGTTCCGAAACTTACTTTTGAGAAATATCCATTACACTTTAATTTACATTGTGATAACATTAAAAAATCATGTATGCAATAATTTAAAAAACTTCTAAATGTTCATTACATATACACATGGTTAAAATGCACTAATGTACAAACTTGTGACCTTCCTCTTTCAAATAGTTGCAATTTTGTACCATAGGATATAAAACATTCAATTCATTATTTAATATATGTCAACTGATATGGTTTTATATTTACTTATTTATGGAATTATAAGTATATTTTTGGGTAAGCATTCTCAAGGAATTATTTATCCTATTGATCCTTTTGTTAACTCAGAGTGAACAAGTATTGAGTATAATGTTATGTCAACCCCTTGTGGACTAAGTCAAATAAATCCATATTCTAAAATCATTTTTACTAATATTCATTATCACACTATCTAATGTAAAAGGAATTGGGAATAATATAAATCATATATTGCCAATTGAATCACACTTTAAACTTCAAAAGATTCTCACTGCTTACTTCACACCCTATTAAGGGATGCATCATGGCTATTATTGTAGAACCCAACACCCAAGAAGAGTTCAAATATCCAAATGATGATACATAATTCTTACAATATATTCTTGAGCATCCCAAAAAGGTTGACTCATTATAATATGTGGCTATATATTAACACAAGAAGGGAACCACATATATCACTTACAATGTTGTTACTTCTACTATTACATCTATTCCAATTACTACATCTATATCATCATATCTTGGTTTGGGAACACCACATAGTCTCTAGAACATATCCATGCCTATGCCTACTCATGATACTTACTCTCCTCCTATTAATTATTCAAATATAACTTTAGAGCATATTATTATTGCATTACAAGCTAAGTTGGCACAGATTAAGTAATCCATTTCTCATCCTAGCCCTTCCATGGTGTCATATTCCTTGTTACATAAACCTTTGACACCTAAAATTATATCTTATCCCTTACTAGTTGTATTTATGGCTCCTAAGATCCTTTTTATAAAGGCAAAGTTGATCCTAAACAACATGTGTGTGCCTTCCAATCAACTTGTCTAGACTATGTAGATAATGATAAATTGTTGACAATTTTTTTCAAATAAGTCTATAATAATACACTCTTAGATGGTTCTATGATCTTCCTCTTTAATCAGTAAAATATTTTAATTATTTGAAAAATTATTTTTTGACACATTTTTATATCAACATTGGGGAAAATTTATCGTATGCCCAAATTTTAAATCTCGAACAAGGGTATAATGAAACAATTAGTGAATATGTGCTAAGGTACAAGAATATGCTTACCAAAATGACAAATAAAATGATTTATAATGAGATTCAAGATATTTTTACACAAAGGTTGATTTCTCCTCTTCAATCATACATTATGGTTGATAAGTATAAATCCTCTGATGAACTATGCCATATGATCAAAGAGTATGAAGTCAAGATGCTTACTTTGAACATGATCAAGTATGTTTCAAATTTTCCTTCTAATTTAAATGTCAAGTTTCAAGGTAAGCCAAATTATAAGAGAAAACCAAATAAAAACAAGATTAAAACAAAAGTTACAGTTAATGCTATATCAAAACCACCTCAAAAGCTTCAATTATAAGCTCCATCAAGCACACAATTTTCAAATTTGTCATCACCTCCTCATGTTTTTTTGTAAAATATCATAAAATAAAATTAATCACTCTTCCTCACCAATGAAGATAGATATGTCTAGACCTCAATCTATAAATTTGGATGCCAATGCATATTATGACTATAATATATGTATTGGGCATTCTGCAAATCAATGCTTAAAGCTTAAGCATAAGATTTAAGGTCTCATTGGTGAAAATATTATAGATATTGGAACACCTATTGAAGAGGTTAAGCCACAAGTAAATGATAATGAAAACGTAAAAATGTAAAAAGATCATTTTCCAAATCATGAATCAAATAAAAAGATAATTACAAAGCTCATTGTGCATACACTACTGATCCTCCTCCTTCTACATATGGACATCTACTTGATAGAATTATTGGTATAATTACAAGCAAACAAGAATCACATCCTATGATCACATTATTTGATAATGAAGTTTTTGATGATTATTCAAATAAGAATGAACTTTTTATTTGAGCATATGTTAACAAAAAATCTATCCATAGTGTCAATATAGACAATGGATCAAGTGAAAATGTATGCACCATAACACTCCTTAATTATCTTGGTTTTATAAAACAATATTTTCAGGATACTTATAGATTTGTCAAATCATTTTATAGGCATACACAAGATACTCTTAGGCATATAGTGTTCCTTTATAAGTGGGCCCTCACATAGTTCCTACTTTGTTTTTAATTCTACCAAACACATGGGTATTTGATATCCTACTAGGATGTCATTGGATACAAAATATTAGATCAGTACCCTGTACAGTGCATAAATGTATCAAATACATTCATGATAATCAAGTGATCAAAATTAATGAATATCATTTAGAATAAATGATTTTAACTTATTCTATGGAATAGTTACCTAGTATAATATTGATCAACATGGTAATGAAATAATTTACAAAACTATTCAAGAGCATGATCTACATCTTCCAAAGCACATTTCAATTTCTAATGAGCATAAACATAGTGTAAAATTAGTGTCTCCATCTAATTATGAGCATGATGTAGTTACACATAAGCATTTTCAATTTTTTTGATAGAGCATGATAAATATTCCCAAGCATAAAGTGGAAATACAAGGAGGCCTTCATCTCCTAAGGCATAACAAGTTATTTAAAAACTTCACCATGAGTATACAGGTTGTTTCATCTCCTTCTTTTACACATGAGGATACAAATTTACATGAACATATGAGAAACATTTTAAAGGGTTATATTACAACACATGACTCTTATTAAGATTAAAAGGCTTCTACAGTTGGCATTTATTCATCACACTAAGTCACTCCTTCATCTCATGCCATGGGTTATTCAAACATGCCCATCACTAATATCATTTGTTAGTTACTTGCACTTTATTTGGACATAAATTCTTTGATTTAATATCATTAATCATTCTTATACATCTTATCCTAACATTATTCTACCCTTTGGTTTTACTTTTCACTTTGGGTATATACTCTCTTGATTTTTAACCCTATTCAAACAATCCAAAATATTTATCACTAGGACACTCCCCTTGATTACTATTTCATATCCCCTTGGCACTTACATGATCTCATAATATTACATGAGCACATTTTGCCTCTTCCCTATTATCATATACATTCTTACTTATCTTACTCATAATACATAATTTTCTATGACTCAAAGTTTCATATAAATTGGGAGCACATTACTTGCCTTCTTTCATATTCTACTATGATTTGTGTATCTAGTTGAGGATTATTTGAACCCCTCTAGCTTCCTCTATTTTAAAATATTTTCTTCTTAGCCCCTCTTTTCAAACATATTTTAGCATTCAAATATTAGTATGAAAATTAAGAAAAAAACATATATTTCAAAAATAATTAAAAAACAAGTCAAAAATCCAAAATTAGGACCTAAAACATTTTAAAATATTACTAGTTTAATTCTTTTCATATGTTGTTTATTATAGGCTAAGAAAATAACATATTCCATATTTTAATACACAATACTTCTTATAAGGTACTTGAGTGTGATACATGACATAATTCTACATGATTATTTGATGTCAGGTTTCCCTCATTACCCAACAACTTTGGTAAGTTGGAGGCATATCTATGTTCTATGCAAACACTTTAACATGTTGTATTTATCCACAACCTCTCTCCCATGTTGACCTACACATCATAAAAATGTACTTATAAATCACATATTTTTCCCATGTATTACATGAAATATGCCACTTACTAGCATTCAAATTCAAACATATGATTGAACTATACTATTATCATTTGCTACATGTTTTTCTTTACATTCTTATCTTACTACATGATATATTAGAGTTGTTTGCTTATTATGTGTTAGTATTTGGCATTGTATGTTTAATTTTTTTATTGTATGGAATTATTATGCCATTTTCATGTGTCCCTTACCCTTGTGTGCTATGTGACATTTTACATGTCCCTTATATGTGGATTTTTTAGCCTTATGAGTGATATATTATAAAAATTACATAACATTGTATACCATCACTTATATGATTATTTATTATTACTATGGTATCATGATTCCTATCATGCATTCTACCCATTTTATTATGGTTCCATGATTCATACCATGCATCACTCATATACTATGTCTTTACTCTAGTGCTATGATGTATATCATGTATAAATTATTACTATGCTTCAATGATATATATTTCTAACACATGCTTCATATACAAAAATTCAATGCTCTATTCAATACTATGACTCAAATTAATTTTAAATATTCAAAGTGATAAATCTCTCACATATAATTTATTTGGATATAAGTGAATCTATAGGCTATGTCTCTCATCTTAAAATGGGGGGTATCATAATGGGCTTGCTTAGGATAATCAATCCTCATGAGAAAAAATTCATATTTATGGAAATATACAATTTTAAAATGGCAGCATGATTCAACATTTTTATATTATGGGGGCATGTGGAATGCATGATCACTCGTTATTTCAATTTCAAATTAAAAGTTTCAAATAGTTTCAAAAGTTACAAGTTGAAAAAGTTTCAAAAGGTTTTAAAAGTGGTAAAATCTATAACTTTAAAAGTTACAAGGTTTCAATTATAGGTTCAAAATATCATTTCAATATAATATAGATATAGGGAAATGATATTAATTCATGTTCACATTTCTACTATGGCATTTTCAAAATTCTCAAATTTCTATTTTCAAAGTTACAGAGTTTCAAATAGAATCTAGATCCATCTACAACAACGTGATTTGTCTTAGTTGCAAGTGGGCCATATTAGATCTAGCAAAATTCAATGACTATGGTTACACCTTTTCAATATGTAATGACCCATAGTTCACAACCCTTCATATATATGATAGAGTACTCCATAACGTCAAATGAGAGTTAGAGCATACAATCCTTCCAACTCAAGAGAATTGAATGATTTTCAAATTGAAAATTAATCATTCTCAATTTACCATCGTTCAACACTTATCAATATGTCCCAACAAGAGGGCATGCAATTCACCATCTCTAAAGTTATAGGTAATTTTTCCTCCTTGCTTTCTTTAAAATTACAAATTACAAATTTCAAATATTGAATTCTTTAATATGAGAAAATATTACTTTCAATGACATTGTTGTAGGTTTCTTACATTAAGTCATCTTTCATAATCAATATTTGCATCTAAATACAAAGTGTGCATACACAGTCAGGTTCACATATATTTTACTCTAGTAATTTCACTTTGTGCATCACTAAAATAAAGTGGGGGAAATGTAGACACATAAAATTAATCATTAAGTGATTGATAATGTTTATTATTGACATCCTTATCCTCACTTTATCTATTTACCATTTTGCTAACCCAATATATATAATATAGCCTTCATTATCTTGTAAGCACTAAAAATATCATACAAACATCCCTATTTCAACTGCATTCATTCCTATGTAGTCTACTAGATCCTATCAGACCTATCCCAACTATCTTTGGTATTAGAGGACAAGGCCACACTAAGGGACAAGGCCACATTTCCCAAATGTCTTTGGTCTTCTAAGACAATTCCACACTATTCAAATAGGGCCACACTATGACTTTGTCTCCCATATTCCAAAAATCACTTTTTTAGATTGAGACATTTCATAGTAGATCTCTCACGTGTTTGGTAAATTTAATTAGAAAAATTATCATAAATATTATCCTATAAAGGCACATCAAGGCCACTCCTTGTAACCCCACTAGATCTCTCTAGACATTGCATTGCACACTGAGAAAAAGAGCACTAGAGCACTACTTCTTCCTATTTTAACTTTGTAGCATTATACTAGTCATAATCCAAGTCTAAATATTGTTTATTATAGGTTAAGGGCATCCATGTCAAAAATTTAAATCAATCTTATAGATATAGTCATTATAATTATATCATCACAAATCACATAATCACTCTAAGAGGCAGAAATATATTAGATTGAGGCTCATTTGGGCTATATAGACAGTGCTAAATTATAAGGGGTTTATGAGGCCATCTCATCCATCCTTACGTACCCATTTTTATTCCCCCTTTTTTTATCTAATTGTTATCTAGTGCATGTGTAGGATCTAGGGTTTTCTATTCTATAGGCCTTTCATTCAATAACTTATAATACAAATTACAATAGTCAAACTTTATAGGTTAATGCACATACCCATATCTAAAAATTAAGAATAATTTCAACCAAGACTTAGTCATAGTACCTAGATAAAGCCACAATGCATCCTTGTCCACATTTCACAGACTTGTACCAACAAATTATGAACTAATATTTTTAGCATAACTCTGTTTGTAGGTCAATTTCACATAGTTTCCAGTTATAATGAGCTTACATAGTCATAAATATTTTTATTTTAGGGAGGTTTGTACATCCTTAGGCCTTTTACTATTTTTAAATAGTTTATGATTTCTATAAATTCTTATATATCATTAACAGATTAATATATATAAGCATTTATATTTCAATAGTTTAATACCAAATTAGTTCAAGGAATCTTAAATTAAAAAGGGTTAAATAATAACATGGTTCGCATACCACCAAGTGTAATCATTGTTATTGTTTATTTTTTTATTTTTCAGATCATTTTATTTGGTTATAATATAATTTATTTATCAAAACATGGATCTATTTGTATGCATTCTATAAGGTGCACTTGAGATGTTGACATAAGAGCATTCATGTAAATAGTGAGGAGATAGGGTTTTCTATTTTATAGGTTATCAAAACTGTCTTCATATCTAGAAGGTAATATCTCTCCTCCTTTTCAATTTTAGATCAATTTAATAAATAGAATTAGCTTTCAGCATAAATTATAGGTAACGAGTTGAATACAAAAAAAATCCACCCTTGTTTTCTTTGCTTTAATGTATATGCACACGCATGTTAAATTGGAAAATTATGTAAACATATAATTTCAATACAAGACTTATAAATACAATGATATTATCATGTTTTAATATATATGGATCATTGGTTAGATTAATTTATTATTTGTTGCATTCTTCTTTGTGTTGGGCCTTGTATTGCATTCCCTTATTAATACTCATTCTTGAGAGTTTCCTAATCTATAATTTGGCCACCTCGAGATAATCCTAGTTGTCCTAAAACATATTTAGGTTTCTATTTAAGGGTTATCACTTCCTAATCACTATTAAAACAATTTGATTATGGATTGAAAATTATTGGCACATTATGACAATGGTCTTTTTGGTTATGGTTGATTAGCTCTTCTTCCCCATGTTTGCCATGTTTCAATGTGCTTGATTTTTCATTTTGCTACATCTATATAGTTGACTTGTGCAATAATAAGTTCATAATTTTAATTCAATAAGTGTATATACACATAATCACCTTAGCACATTTATGATGATATCTAAATATCAGATCTATTGATTTCCTTTTTTGCATACTTGTACTAAAATAAGGATATTGCATCATTGAAATAACATATAAATGTCACCATATATGCCTCTTCCATTTCATATTTTAGGGATAAGGGATGGGATTATCATATACATATAATTTGATGTCAACATGTATGAGTGTTAAGTTCTAATCATGAAAACAAAACTTTCCTTATTGTATGTATGAAGCTACTAAGGAAGGCCCTTTGAATGAAAATCCAAAATTTGATACCCTCGAAAGTGTGGAATTGAGCTCAAGGAAAGGAGAATGAATTATAACATTTACATGCATCAATTGAAAAATTTATATGAGGTTTACAGTAATTTTTAGACACTCACATTTGGTATTGGACACTTGAAAACATGTAATTTGACCAAACCTTAACCTGATTGACTTATGCTCACATACATGACTATTACTCACCATTCCTCATAGTCATTCTCTTATAAATATGTCTAACCGTTCCAAATTGATTTTACCTCAAAATAGATAAGTATATCCTTATTTTAGTGTTTTCCATAAATAGAAAGTTACTATATTTAGCAAGTTACAATTAGATTTGTTTAGTAATTATATTTCTTAAGCAATCTAATTTATTTGATAGTCTTATGATATTAGGGTCACATAAATCCTCAAAATAATAAAATATATATGTGAACCTTCATAATTTATTAGTATTGGATATGTAGGTAGCACTTAGTAAAAGGGGGGTGTCTAAGGTTAGATTAACCCTTCCCTTTTACCATTTATCCCATTGTGCTATAATGCACATCTAGAGTTTGAAGTAAAAAGAAGGCAAACAAGGATATTCACATAGATTTTTAGACATAAGAACATACATGTATCCTCATCAGACAAAGATGTGGTGGAAGACATAGTCATAAATCAATAAAATATAGTGAACATTGCTATAGTACATTAGATAGGGTTGCATTGCGTAGGTGTCCATGAATCATAGACTTATCCAAGTGCACGTAAACTCTCTATTTCCACATCAAAGCATTCACATGCTCATTTAGTATTTTTGTTGATAATTGTATCCCCCCACAAATCTAAACTATCCTAAGATAAGTTAAGTACAATATTCTTTTAGTGTTTTATAGAAATAAAAAGTTACTATATTTAACTAGTTGCAACTAGTTTTGTATATTAATTATATATCTTTTAAATCTAATGTATTCAACATTTTTATATTATTAGGGTCACATAACTCCTGAATATAGTAAAAATATATATGTCAAGACCCAACCCAATCTGACTAAGGACATAATAAAAAATAAATTATTGATAATGTTATGAGGGGTAGGGGATAGAGTGATGGGTAGGGGGCACTAAATTATTGATAATACCATGAGGGGGAGGGGATACTTAGATTTGGGGTAGGGGAGGTGGGTACCCAAAGGCCAAAGATGACCCTATCGACCTCTAAGTCTCATTGGACCTAACCAGATACAATTGATGAACAACTGATCTTGCCCCAATGAACCTATTGATTAACAACAGATATTGCCCCAAGGTTATGTTTCTCTCACCTAGAGATAATACACGTATATTTTTAGGATGAGAAAAGTGATATAGATAGGTTGTTCTAGAGTCTATAGTCTATTTCTATATATAGAAGTAGAGGGGCTAGTTGCAGTAGAGAGTATAGGGGGAGGTGGGGTGGGTTGAGTTTAGGTGGGTATGGGGTGAGGTGTGGTCCACTCCTCCCCTCCCCACCATTGTATTGGTGAACCCAACCATTTTAATGATCATAAAAATCCCTAATTCCCTTAGGGTTTCCATCTTTTATGTTAGGTTTTTTTAGATTTATAAATTAAACATGCATTTTTATATCTAATTTCTAGTTTTCCTCATTCATAATCTACATATGGATATAATGGATACACATAGTGTTTAATTTCTAATTCAATTTGTGATAGTCATAGTTACATATTTTTTTCCTTTAATTTTAATATTTTTTTCACTATCATGTAATTAAAATTATTCAATTCATCAATAGGAAGACAGGCTATTTTTTTTCATAAAAACTTTACACACATATTAGTAACATAAATTGTTTAAATATAGAATCTTAGATACTTCCATTTATAACTAGACATCAAAGAGCATGTATGGCTCATTTTTTTCGCCCCCTAGACCTCAACGTAGTGATGGATATCATCTCTTTCCTATTATTTATCCTAGACTTATATTAGGTTCAAGGTCCATATTTTAACAACATCAAGAGATAGGGTGATATGAAGCCAAACAATTTCTCCTCATCCCCATCCACCACCCATAGTTCTAATCAATCAAACTAAGGGTTATGATATTATTGATCAATTTAGAAATACCACAACTAAGATATATATGTTAGAATTACTCAAGCGGTCATGATATAGGAGAATAGTAAAGAATCATATAAATACTAGATTGGTAGGCCTTAGGTAGGTGTAGGAGGTCATGTTGAGTCAATAAAAAGTATTTCCTATGATTATTTTACCTTGAATTGGTCATTTATTAGAGTTTTTGGTTTTCTTGCCAAAATGAGAACTTAAATATTTGAATTTATAAGCTTCTAATGAGAGTATTTTATCTTTAATTAAACTCATTTAAGGACGTGAGCATATATGTAAAAATTTTAATACGTTATAAAAGGTCTAAAATCATGGTCATCCATGTATATACCTATTTAATGTTAAGTATCATGTTGGTAAGCCAATTAGTTATACGTAGAGGAAGACTAATATAAGTATGTAAGATAAGTTAAAAGGTTGTGGAGATATTTTTGTTCTTGAAACAAGACCAAAATAAATTTGGGTATGATGTTACAAGAGGATATAGTTATAACCATCAATGGAGGAGCCAAATAAAGCAAGAGAAATAAGAATAAAGAGAAAGTTTGTAGATTTGTGTAATGGTGGTTAAAAGTTGTAGGTATATACTATTGGTTTTAAAGCATAAGAGAATAAATAAAGATTATTTTATGATTTGAATAAATTTTAAAAATGCATTTAAACATGTAATAACATGATTAAAATACTTCATGATTTTTTTCATTATTATATAGTTATTTTGATTGTAAGGTTTGAAATACCCTATTTTTGTGATACAATCCACTCAAAAAATGAATTTTATCACATATTTTTGTGAACATAGGGTATGAATAACACTTTTAAAAGATAAAAAAATATGTATAGGTATTAATAAAATTAAAATAAACTTTTTAAATCCATTAAAATGTGAGATATTTAATTATTTGTGCTCTCAACCTTGTTGCAAACCTATTAAGGTTTTGAGTAGGAAAATCACTATATTTTGAGATTTAACCCTAAAAATTGGTTGAAACTTTGTGGATAGATATAATAAGATGTTTAATAATATTTTAAAGTGATTTAAAGTTTTATTACACATTTATATCAATATATTATCAAAATAGAGAAGACAACCCTGTAAGTGAAGGTTTTAGAAGGGTTTAAACCCACTAAAAGTTGAATATCTTTCAAACAACTCATCAAAAGTTCATAAATTGTTTTAGGTAGTTGAAATGGAATGTTTTTAAACTAATAAAATTATTTTTTGGTCTTGAAAATACCTACAAAATAATATATCCATGATTATGTTTTTTTGCAAGCTTAAAATGAGGGTTTAATAAATCTAAAACTTGAATATCTTCTAAACGAGTAAATGGAAGTTCATTAAACTTTGAGGATGGATAAAAAATGATGTTGGTGAAATATTAAATAATATAATTTTGAGTCATGTAATATAATATATTTTTGGATGGTGGAGTTTGATCTTGTTATAATACCTGATTCCCGATGGGGGGGAAGTTATTAGGTTGTATTGTAATTAGGTTAAAACAACACTAAAACAAAATTTATTTAAAAATGCATTGTAAAATATTTTAATTTTGTAGTAATTTTGGACCATTCAGGTTGTAGATCTAACAGTAGAAATTATGTTTGTGCATTTTTGCCCTATATATAACCTTCCTTTTGATATGAGGGCATTGCAATTATGGCGGAACATTGTATGTGAGTGAAGAGGAGATTTTAGTGGATGTATTTTTGGTTTTATCCCTTCATTTTTGTGGACTAAATAAAGTGAAAAACTAGTAGTTTTTGTGTGGACATAGCCCATATTGGGTGAACCACGTTAAATCTGTATCTATCTTATATTATGTTTTTTGCATTTTAATTATGTCTTTATTTGATAATATTTCTCTATGTTTTGTATTCCTAAAAACTAGTACTAGAGCCAAAGGTTTATTTGGTAGATAAACTCATAGGAAAAGAGGGTTCATAGTTTGAGTGGGAGCAATGGTAGAAGAAGGTAAGTTTAAGGTCGAAAAGTTCAGCATCCAAAACTACTAGCTATGGAAGATGCAAATGGAGGACTATCTACATTAGAAGGATCTTTACCTAACATTGGGTGGACTATCAAAGAAGCTTATGAATATGAAAAATGAAGAATGGGAGGTTCTAAAAAGGCACTAGGAACAATACAGTTGTGTTTGGTACCATCAATGGCCTTCAATATTTCAAAAGAAAAGATAAAAATAGATGTGATAAAGGTATTAGATAGAGTGTATGAAAAACCCTCAGCCTCTAATAAGATATTTATTATTAAAAATTTATTTAATATGGAGATGTCAGAAGGTGGGCTTGTTTTTTATCATTTAAATGAATTTAACATGATCACAAATCAGTTATGCTCTTTAGGAGTAAACTTTGATGATGAGGTTAGGGATCTTTTAATTTTATGCTCATTGCCAAAAAGCTGGAATAGTTTGGTCATGGCTGTGAGTAATTTTATCTCTAGTTCAAACACTTTAAAGTTTGATGATGTTATTGGTGTTATTCTTAGTGAAGAAATGTGACAAAAAAGTACAGATGAGACATCAAGTAATGCCTTGACTATGGAGAATAGGGGAGACAAAAGGATAGAGGAAAGGGCCCAAGGAATTGTGGGAAGTCTAAGAAGGGTAGATCCAAATCTATAGGAACATTGGTGTGCTAGATTTATAGAAAGAAAGGACACCTGAAGAAATATTGTTGGTTTTGAAAATGAAAACAAGGAGATGGACAACAAGATAAAAATTAGGAAGTAAATGTAGCAGGTGATGTGTTGCAAGATTATGTAATCCTTTCATTAGATAATATTAATGATTCTTCGATGTTAGATTTAGGGGCTTCATTTCATGCTACACCTCATAGGAAATATTTTCAAGATTATGTTCAAGGTGATTTTGGACAAGTTTCTTTGGGTGATGATAAACTTTAGAAAGGGTAAGATATATATAAAATAATTGAATGGAAACAAATAGTTGCTGAAAGAGGTGATGCATGTTATTGAGTTGAGAAGAAATCTAATTTCATCAGGGTAGTTGGGAAGTGAGTTTTGAATAATTACATCTGCATAAAATCCATGGAAGGTCACTAAAGGGTCACTGGTAATAGAAAAAGGAGAGAAGGTAGGTACATTTTATTTATCTACTAGTAATATTCACTCTTGTATTGATTTAGCTTCTACAGAAGTGGATAAAAAATTATGTAACCATAGACTTGGGCACATGAATGAGAAGGGGATACAAGCTCTCCACTCAAAAAAATTGTTTCCAGATTTGAAGAAGATTGATTTAGAATTCAATAAGAATTGTGTGTATAGAAAATAGAAGAGAGTTAGATTTCTCAAAGTTAGGAAGGCAAATAAGGATAAAGTTATATCTTATGCATACAAATGTATGGGGACTGGCTCAGGTATCATCCCTTGGTGGCTCTTATTATTATGTTAATTTTATTGATAATACAACTAAAAAATCTTGGGTTTATTGCATAAGAAATAAATGATGTTTTTGATACTTTTAAGAAATAGAAGCTTTGGTTGGGAATGAGATAGAAAATAAGTTGAAGTGTGTCACATTAGACAACGAAGGTGAATACTAAAGTAAGGAGTTTGATAATTACTATTCATCCCATGGGATTAGGAGAGAGAAGATGGTTCCAAGAACACCACAAAAAAATGGTGTGTCTGAAAGGATGAATAGGTCAATCATGGAGCGTGCAAGGAGCATGAGATTGCATATAGGGTTGCCCTTATAGTTTTGGGTAGATGCTATGAATACTATTGTTTACTTAATAAATAAGGGGCCTTCAAGTCCTTTAAATGGTGGCATTCTAGAGGAAACATGGACAGATAAAAAGGTACATTATTCCTTTTTAAATACTTTTGGTTGTGAAGCATTTAACCATATTGATAAATAAAATATAACCAAACTTGAATCAAAATCTAAGAAATGTACTTTTATTGGATATGGAGTTAATGATTTTGGTTACAATTTATGGATTTTTAAAATCATAAAATTATTAGGAGTAGAGATGTGATATTTAATGAGAAGGTCATGTATAGAGATCAGTTGTAGGGAAAGAAACAAGAAAATCCAATTATAGAATATGTAGTACTTGATGAAATCATAGGAAATAAAATTTTAAAAGTGTTAAAAAATCAAAATGTGCAGTAACAACAACAATAACAATAACAAGTACCTCAAAATCCTAAAAGTGTAGTTAGAATATCGACTAGAGTAAATAGACTCCCTGAATGATAGTCTCCTTCACTTTATAATTATTATTGTCTAATGGTGGTGAGCCAGAAAGCTATAAAAAAGCAATGCAGGTAGAAACCAAAAAGAAGTGGGAGAAAGGCATGAAAGAGGAGATGAAATACTTGGTACATAACCAAACATGGTATTTGGTTTAGTTGTCTTCACGTAAAAAAGCATTGCAAAATAAATGGATTTATATGTTGAAGGAAGAAGATAGAGGCAAAAAGAGGTGCAAGGCTATACTTGTTATAAAGGGGTTTTCAAAAAAGAAAGGTATTGATTTCGACAAAATATTTTCTCTAGCTGTAAAAATGATTTCCATAAGAAATGTTTTAAGTTTGGTAGCAGTAGAAGATTTGCACCTTGAATAGTTAGATGTGAAGACTGATTTCCTTCATGGTGATTTGGAGTAGGAAATATATATGGAACAACCACATGGATATGAAGTAAAAGGTAAGGATAAAATGGTGTGCAGATTAAAGAAGAGTCTGTATGGTCTAAAGCAAGCTCCAAGACAATGGTATTTGAAATTTGACATATTTATGATAGAACAAGGTTATAATAGATGTCATTATAATCACTGTGTTTATTTTAAGAGATTAGATAATGTCAATTATATTATCTTATTATTGTATATAGATGACATGCTTGTTATAGGGTCTAACATGTAGGATATAAATGTTCTTAAAAGAAAATTAGCAAATTAATTTGTAATGAAGGATTTGGGTGCTGCAAAGCAAATCCTTGGTATGAGAATAACAAGAGACAAGAAAAATAGAAAATTGACATTATCTCAAGAAGAGTACATCAATAAGGTGTTAGTTAGGTTTAATATGTAAGAATTAAAACCTATAAGTATACCTTTGGGAGGGAACTTAAAATTAAGCAAGGAACAGTGTCCTAAAACACATGAAGAAATCAACTACATGTCTAAAATTCTATATGCTTCAACATTTGGAAGTTTAATGTATGTTATGGTGTGCATGAGACTAGATATTACTCATATAGTGGGAGTTGTTAGTAGTTTTATGAATAATCCAAGAAAGTATCATTGGGATGCAGTCAAGTGGATTCTTAGGTACTTGAGAGGGACCATTGATAGATGAGTGTGCTATAAAGGTTCAGATGTTACCTTACAAAGATATGTTGATGTAGACATGGATGGATATTTATATGGTAGGAAGAGCACCACATGTTATTTTTTCATTGTTGGTGATACATCAGTTAGTTTGATTTCAAAATTATAGAAGATAGTCACTTTGTTAATTACAGAGGTAGAGTATGTTGCAACTACAAAAGCTAGCAAGGAGATGATATGGATGCAATGGTTCATGAAAGAGTTGAGGCATAATTAAGAATATTTTAGGTTGTATATTTAAAGCCAGAGTGTGATTCATTTAGCAAAGAACTCAACATTTTACTAAAGAACTAAACATATATAACTCATGTATCACTTCATTCATTAGTTTTGAAGGATGGTCAACTGAAGTTGGAAAAGTTCCATACAAGTCAAAATCTTGAAGATATGCTAACAAAAGTAGTCATAAAGGAGAAGTTGAAGAGTTGTTTAGCTTCAATAGGTCTTCAGGGATAACAAGGAAGATGAGAAACATGCCAAGATCAAATTTCAAATAAAAGTTTAAGGAAGATTTATAGCGGTGGAGTTGCAAAAATCAATCTCCAAGTGGGAGATTGTTGGATGGTAGATCTTGATCTTATTATAATGCTCGATTCCCAATAGGAGGGTGTGGGGGGGGAGGAGTTCCCCCCCACTATGGTCACCATGGGTTACAATGTAAAATTTAGTTAAAAATGCATTGTAAAATATTTTAATTTCATAGTAAATATGGACCGTTAAATATTAGGTTGCAGATCTAATGGTAAAATTATGTTTGTGCATTTCCCCCTTATATATAACTCTCCTTTTGATATGAGGTCATTTTAATTATGTCATCAAGTTGTATTTGAGTGAAGAGGAGATTGTAGTGGATCTATTGCAGGTTTTATTCTTTCATTTTCTTTAATAATAAAGTAAAGAACTGGCTATTTTTGTGTGGACATAGCCCATATTGGGTGAACCATGTTAAATATGTGTTTATCTTGTATTGTGTTTTTGAATCTTAATTATATCTTTATTTCATTAATATTTCTCAGTGTTCTATATTCCTAACAAATATCATCAAATTATATTTTTAAGACCTATAAGTAAGGTCTAGAAACCCTTGTTTCTTATTTTCTTGTTCAAGTTGAATTTATAGAAGAGTGTGAAACTATTTATTGAGATGTATAACATAAAAAGGAGTAAATAATATTTAAGATTCAATAAAATAATAAATTTTGAGTATTATAGTCATTGTACAAGGTGGTATATGATTAAGAATAAGGCTTAATTGTTAAAGTTCCTAATAACCCTGTTTATATTTGTCTACAAGAATATACTCAATACAGAGTCATAAGTCTATTTTTTTGTAATATATATCATTGGAAAAGAGGAAAAAATGTCTTTAAAACTTCAATAACTCAATATTAAATCAAATATCCACCTCTCAATAAGAATACAATGTTATTTTGTATAACCTTAAAACCCTAATTTTATGTTTCAGTGAATGGTTGTGTATTTAAAAATTAGGGATTATATTTTGATATCAAATAAGATTAAGAATGATTGAAATAACATCTCTAAGTAAAAATTAGAAATCATGCATGGTTTAAATGAAATCAAGAACAAATTAAAGAAGGAATAAACCTAGAGTTGAGAAAGTTTCTTTGATTCTTTTGGAAAGAATTTAATATCAATATTGGTTTAGATAAGTCATTTGGGTTAACTTGTAAATATAAGATATTGTAATTTAGGAACCATAAATAAATAAGGTTACAAACCTTGTTGATAGATATATAAGACCTAGTTGTGTAAGAGATATAAAATAGGTCTACTTATGTTAGAATGGTATCAAAGCTCAGAAACTCTTTGGGAAGAAGTGAAAGTTAAAAATATTGAGACAAAAGCCCTAAAAACAAGTTTGTGAAAATAAGCTCAAAGAAACTTGAGGAAAAAGAGTTCATTGAAATTAAATAGGAAGAGGTAGTTCCAAGGTGAAATAGACTTGGAAGATAATACTAAAAGACCAGGTAGAAGAAGAAGTCTAGGGTGAGGTATCAATAGGAAGGAAGGTGAAAAAAGACTTTCTAGAAAGAAAGAAAGACACATTGAGGTCTTTTGAAGAAAAGAAAGAGAAAATTTATAAAGAAGAGTTGATGAAAATCACATTGAGGCTAATAAAGAGAAAATAAAAGGGCAATAAAATGAAGAGTTTGGTTGATAAATAAAGTTGCATGAAGAAGGATGACATAATGACAAAAGAGGTAATTAATGCAAATATAGCTAAGTTGAAAGAGAGGATGACAATGGTGAAGTTCATAATAGAGGGCATAGAAGAAAATAAGAACCAAGGATTTGGGATAGAAATAAGAAAGAAAGATAAGTGGCCTGTAAAGTTATTTATAGAAAATAAAATAAGGATTGTCATGAGATAAAAGTGAAAGAAAAATATGTTACAATGAAAACAACTTAAGGATGTAGATAAGCTCAAATTTGAAGAGCTTAAGATGAATATACAGGTTGGTAATAAAGAAAAAGGTGATTAGAACCTTGATAAAAATGAGATGGATATAAATATTTGTTATCTTAAAGAATAGAAGGTGGTGTTGGAGAAAGAAATAAACCAAGGGGCTATGTGCCCTCAATTTTTTATTTATGATGTTGTTTTTGATTATGTGCATGAAAGAATGCAAGTTGATGAAATGAAGATATTAGAAAGTTCCTTAAATAATAAATCATTTGGGTCATTGAGTAGGCTTATTGAAAGAAGAGATGAATCACTTAAGGGAATGCTTGTGAAATTTGATATACAACATGAAGAAGTGTTTAATTTAACACTTGATGAATATAACCTCCAAGATCAAGTCATGGTATAGCCCATAGTGCCCAATGAAGAAGAAAAAACAAATTTCAAATAGATAAGTGTTTAAAAGTAATTAATGGAGATGGAAAAGATGGAAACAATGGATAAGAAGCTCATGAAAGAGCTCAAAATCAGTTCATGTAGCTGAATAAAAAATGGAGCAGACTTGAGGAGTACTTAAAGGAAGAAATGTCCATAACACAAGATGTCAAATCTAACTATTTGTTTATTTATGGGAGTGAAAAGCAACTAGAAGCTAAGATTAAATCATTAGAACATGCTTTGAATAGAGGATCAATGGATCATAATGAAGAGATATTTGATGAAACCCAAATATCTCAATATTTTATACCTGATTCTTTGCTAAATTGTGTATGTATAGGTTCAATAGATGAGGAGGTGAAAACCATAAAGAGAGAAGCTCTTGAAAGATTTCAAGTAAAGAATGTACTAGTTGATATCCTCATATTTAAGGATAAAGATACAAAGAATTAGATGGAATAAAAATGCAAAACATAAGAGAATATTATAGATAAATAAAATAGTACAATAAATGAAAGAATAAATGTGCAAATACAATACAATTAGAAGAGAAGGAAGAAGAAATCAAAACTCCATTTGAGTTGGAACTCAAACTTTCCCATCTAGAGAGTATGATGCAAGAACATCATAAAGAATAATGCAAATACTAGGTTGGTATGCCTCAAGTTGGTGTAGGAGGTCATGTTGAGTCAATAAAAAGTATATCTTATGTTTCTTTTACCTTTACTTGGTCATTTGTTAGAGTTTTTGGTTTTCTCCCCAAAATGAGAATTTAAATATTTAAAATTTTAAGCTTATAATGAAAGTGTTTTCTATTTAATTAAGCTCATTTAAGGACATGATCATGTATGTAAAAATGTTAATATATTCTAAAAGGTATCAATTCATAATAATCCATGTGTATACATATTCAAGGTCAAGTCTAAAGTTGGTAATCCAATTAGTTGTACGCAAAGGAAGATTAATAAAAGCATGTAGGATAAGTTATAAGGATGTGGATATAGTTTTGGTCTTAAAAAAATACCAAAACAAATTTGGGTATGTTTTTACAAGAGGATATAGGTCGAACTGTCAGTGGATGAGATAAATAAATCAATAGAAACAAGAATAAAGAGAAAGTTTGTAAATTTGTGTAAAGGTGGTTGGAAGTTACAGGTCTATACTGTTGGTTTTGAAAAATAAGGGAGTAAAATGTATTTAAATTTTTAATAGGATGATTCTAATGTTTTATGACTTTGTTTCATAATTATATAGTAGTTGTTTTGATTGTAAGGTCTGAAATACCCTATTTTTGTGATATAGTACACTCAGAAAAGGAATTTTCTCACATATTTTTGTGAACAAATGGTATGGATAAAAATTTTAAAGGATAAAATAATGTGTATAGGTATTAATAAAATTTAAATAATTTTTTCAAGGTATTTAAAATTTGAGATATGCAATTGTTGGTGCTCTCAACCTTGTTGCAGGCCTACTAGGGTTTTAAGTAGGAAAATCATTATATCTTGAGATTTATACTTCAAAATTGACTAAAAACTTGTAGATAGATAGAATAAGATTTTTATGAATGTTTTAAATTGATTTAAAGGTTTTATGACATTTGTATCTCAATATATTGGTAAAATACAATTAATAAGCATGTAGGTGAATGCTTTAGAAGGGTTTAATCCCACTAAAAGTTGAATATCTTTCAAATGACTCATCAAAATTCCATGAAATTTTAGAGATATTTGATATGAAATATTTTTTAATTAATAAAATTATTTTAATGTTTTTAAAAATATTACAAAAAATATATACATGACTGTGTTTTTTTACAGGCTTAAAATGAGGGTTTCAAAAAGCCAAAACTTGAATATCTTATAAACAAATAAATTAAAGTTCATGAAACTTTGAGAAGGCTAGGAATTGATGTTGGTAAAATTTTAAATAATATATTAGAAAATTTTGATTATTTTAGGAGAATATATCATCAAATTATAATTTACAGACATATAAGGTCTAGAAACCCTTGTTTCTTGTTTTTTATTCAATTTGAACTTAGGGAAGAGTGTGAAGCTATTTTTTAGGATGCATAAAATAAAAATGTCTAAAAAATAATTTCAAGTCAATAAAATCATAAATTTTGAGTATTATATTCATTTTACAAGGTGATAGATAATTAAGAACAAGGCCTAATTGTTAAAGCTCTTAATAAGCATGTTTATGTTTGTCTGCAAGAAGGTACACAAGATAGAGTCAAAAGTCTATTTTTTAAATAATATATGTCATTTTAAAATATCAAAAAAGGTCTTGAAAACTTCAATAAATCATTAGTACATCAAATAAACACCTCTCAAGAAGAATACAACCTTGTTTTGTGGAACCTTAAAACCCTAATTTTGTGTTTTAGTATATGATTGTGTATTTAAAGATAAGGGATTATATTTTGATATCAAAAAAGATTAAAAATGATTAAAATAACACATATGAGTAATAGTTAACAATCATACATGATTTAAAGTAAATCAAGAACAAATTAAACAGGGAATACACCTAAAGCTAAGAAAGTTTCTTTGATTCTTTTGGAAATAATTTAATATCAATATTAGTTCAAAAAATTCATTTGGGTTAACCTGTCAATATAAGATATTGTAATTGAGGAACAATAAATAAAGAAGGCTACAAATCCTGTTGATAAATTTATAAGACCTAGTTGTTTAAGATACCTAAAAGAGGTCTACTTATATTAGGTCACTTGTCTATATAGACATTCTATATGAAAATTAGTGTGATATAGTTTTACTAAGTGATATATAATCAAATTATGTGGATTATATTATAAATACACTTCAATGGACAAGCAGAAGTTAAAGAAAAGATAATACACAAATAATTAAGTAATACAACTACAAAACATGGTGAAGATTGGCAAAATCAAATGGTTTATGCCTTATAGTCTTATTGAGCGAGTATTTGAACAACAATATCATCTACTCTATATTCTTTGGTTTATGGAACAAAAGTTATTTTCCTCTAGAGATAGAAATACCATCCTTGTGTGTATCTCTCAAATGAATTATTAAAGATAATGAGTATCGAGAAAACTGACTACATGAATTACAAATGTTGGATGGCATATAAATACAGGCCATAAAACATCTTAGAGTATATAAAAATTGCATTAAGAAGGTATATAAGAAGAAATTTTGAAATCAAGAATTTGAAATTGGGGATTTGGTTTTACAAGAGAATAAAAAATTATAAATGTGGACAAGGAAATAACAGGCAAGTTCAAACCAAATTATCTCAAACTTTTTATGATTATGGAGAAATTACGTATATGGGTTTATCAATTGGCTTCAGTTGAGAGGGAACCTATGAAGAACCCTATGAATATATTCATTTACATTTTTTTTTACATAAGCATCACATATTCTAAATGTCTCAGACAATTAAAAAAATTAAAATGTTCAAAAATTTAAAAAAAACTATGACCTATGCATGACAGTATTGTTTATTTACATGATTTGTTTATGATTTATCATATATAATACATTATATATCTTTTTTTATATACAAATGTATTTCATGATATACATGCATGAGATGTAGGACATACAGGTTAGCTTTGATATGGATACACAAATGTAATACTCTCCTACACCCTAGAGTTACTTTCCTACATTAGGGGCAAGCTCATACTAGGGGCATTTATCTTCTTTACACAAGTTTTATCATTATATGATTATTTCCATTTATCATACTACACTAATTTATTGACTATACATAAATTTATTTGACTCATACTACTTATATTTATATTTCACTAGATATTGTATTTTTTTGTGTGTGATGATGACATACATTGATTATACAATTTAGTTTTTTTTGTTCTATGAATTATTGATTTTGTTGCTTGTTATTAGTTGACTTTATTTATTGTGTGACATTTGAGTGTCCATTGTGTTTGACTCAATTTTTTGGACATTATATTTTTCATTGTGTGTGACATTAGATTGTCCATTGGGTATGTGACATTAGATTGTCCATTAACTGTGGTCCTTGGCCTTGTGTGACATTTTATTTTTCATTATATGAAACCCTGATCCTTCTATTAAATTTTGTATTATTTCATGTGAATTATTATGTGCATCATGGTCATGACTTCAAGTGTGACTCATTGACTCTAATTATTATGTGTGGATGAATCTAGGGTTGTTTACTGAGTTTGTTGAGATTGTTGAGCTTGTTAGTGTTTTGATCTACACCACACTCAACATATTATTTATGGTGCCATGATACATAGATAATGCACTTTTTAGTGTATTTATATATCAATTCATGGATATTCATTGCTGTGTTTATTATTCATTGTGTTTATCACTGATATATGTATCTTGACATAACACTTATATACTTAGGATACATGTTTCAAACATACTCAAATGTTTATTCTTACTATGATGACCTATTCTCCACATATTATTATATGATTTACATTGATTACATATTTTATATATAACATGATGCTTTTAACTTATATATTTTGAGATAAGTGATTACAAGCTTCATTCCTCACCTTAAAAGTGGGGCATATATATTGGCTTGTCTTAACAATTAAGTCTTCACAGTCACAAAAAATTCATATTTTTAGGAAAACAATTTTCAAAATGGTACAATTTTGACACAAATTGGGGGCATATGTGTGTATTACATCAAATATTTCATAAATTTAATGATATTATTACATATAATATAAGACTTAGTTTACCCAAATTATTGTAATGGAGGCGTATGTGTAACATATGATCATTTTTTCACATATATCATGATATATTGGCACATGATATAATACTTAGATTACCAGATGGAATGGAAACTCGTGTCATTTTTTATTCACTATTACTCATATTTTTTTAAAATAAATTATACTCGGGCTTACTTAAGTATTCGTTAGATTGAATAATATAATTCGTATGTAGTGGATGATTTTAAAACTTTACATAGACTCTCAAGCATTACTTAGACATTTTTAAAAATTATTGGAAGCCATAGTGGATTCCATTCACTTAAATTTATTAGAGTTGTGTGGGTTTGAATTTATGAATAACATAACTTCTAAGCACATCTCTATTTCAAATGAGGATTAGGAAATATTCATCTCTACCCATGTTCTTACTTAGGCATCTCCAATGGGGTATGATCACCCCATTCTCCATTGTCTCAAAAAGAAAATTTGGTTTGCATGCATACAAGTGTATTCATTCCTTTATATTTGATTTTACATATGTTTAATTTTATTACTTGTTTATTTTATATCATACTTAAAAATTAATTTCGATAGGTTTCATTACATATTTGCATGGAACAAGGTGCAACACATAGTACATACTTGAGCAAAACCCATTGCGGTTATCTCCAATTATCATATTCTATCCTTTTACTTTATAAATTCCATTATTAAAATAAAATGAGATAAAATATAGAAACTCATATTTTGTATTAGATACTTAAAAATGTGTAATTTGAACAAACCTTAACCTACTTAAATTATGTTTATATACATGACTCTTATTCACCATTCCTCATAGCCATTCTCTTATAAACATGCATGACCCTTACAAATTATCATTATTGATACATAATAAATTATTACTCTGAAATTTGAAACATGATAAGTACATCATTATTTTAGTGGTTTCTAGAAATAAAAAGTTATTATGTTTAGGTAGTTGCAATCAAATTTATTTAGTAATTGTATATCTTAAGTAATTTGATTTATTCAACAATTTTATGCTATTAGGGTCACATAAATCCTAAAAGTAATAAAACATCATCATATGCTAACAAAGGGTTTTAGAAAGTTTTAGAGGGATCATAGTTACATAGCCTTTGCTAGGAGTCCCCTACCATTATCACGAAGATTATCACTATTAGAGGGGTCAATATTGGTCATCACTATCAGAGTCTTATAATTTTGGTTGTTATCTCAAATCACTATCTACTTTCTAAATTATCTTCTGCATTATTCCAAAACCTCTTTTTTTGTACTTTCAACCTTTGTCAGAATCTGGTTGGATTAGAAATCAAGTATGTGATTCTAAAATCCCTTGTAAATTATTAATCATTCTAGGTACTTTCATTCATCATTTCATAAATAGATATTTATTTATGGTATTTTGATAGTTTTATTGTATTTAGATCATATTTTCTTATGTAATCCAATTTTATGTGGTTGGCATAGTATTTTAAACACTTTTATGCCCTCCATATAACACACCTTCATTGACCTTAATTGGATGCCATTGGTCAAAATTATTCATTGTTAGTATAATAGTTTGGGGTGATCACACCCAATTGATCCTAATTGGTCATTATTGGTTGAAATTATCCTTTATTAGTTCAAACATTGGTTAATTTGTTGTCAATTTTACCCTTTGATTTATTATAATTGGTCATAATTACTAATTTATAGTAAAATATGGCTAATTTGGAGCTAGTCACCCCTGATTGAATGTAATTGGTCATTATTGATCGTAATTAGCCTTTGTTATTTTAGAATTAAATAATTAACAAGATAAATAATGAAAAACTATTTATTAAATTCTATGAGTAAGCCTCTCTTAAGATGTCAGTCCAAATCATAATTCCTGGCCTTTCACTACCTTTATGGGATTTTCTTGAGGACATTGTTAAATCCACAAGTTAGGTACTTTACCTGAGCAGAACAAATTCTATTTTGCTTGCCTTAACAAGTGATTTTGTGATGAGGTTGAATTGACCATGGATCTGAAAGAATCTATTAACATTCAAGTAGGGCCATAGTGTTAGGCACAAAAGGTCACCTATTTTAATTTTCCAAATACCTAATTTTGGTGTTAGTCACCTAACCATAGGATCTATGATTGTCCTTGCATGGGTCAACCAAATTCCTTTATCGAACATGTACCACTTGAAAATATAAGGTGATGGAGAATAGTGATGGATGGACAACAATGGAAAATAAAAAAGTCACTATTGGTAGTAAAGGTACTAGACTAAATCACACTCCACTTTTAAACTCCCCCTTGAGGAGTGAAAGGAGAATGTAATCCCCTCTATTAACCCTCCTCAATCTGTTATAGCTTCTCAGAAATAAGCTTCTCAAGTTTCTCAATCATAAGTTAATGTTCCTTGTTATAGGACATCCTCTAGAATTGAGCCGACCCCTTAGCAATCACATAGTCCACCTTGTGGTGGTGCTCACTCTTTCAAAGAGGATGATGGGAATAAACTATGATCCATCTTGCTTGGGTATTTTTTTAAAAACCATCACACTTTGGTAGGAAACTAATTTTCAGTGTTTGAGTCTTGAGAAAACATAGAGGATGGTCAGGAAGAAATTTTCATGGAAGATTCCCTAAAATGAATTTAATGTCATGGAAAGTTTGAGATATCAAAAAAACCTCTCACAAATTCTTTGTGTGTGCTCCTTGTTAGTATTCAAGGGATTTAGATTTTCTTTGTCTATAGGAAGTTAAGATTTCAATGTTTCTTCTACAAACTAATTTGAAATGTATTTCCCCTAATACCAACGTATTTCCACTTTGCATGAAGATGGATATCATGGTGATAGTATTTTTGTTTATAATAAAATTTCCCCCATGGTTGTTGCCTCAGGTGAAGATCCATCATATCAAACTATTTGGGTGCTGCATGACATTAATGGTTAGTTCCCAGGGGTTCTCAAAATCTATTCCCCAAATGATGGCCCTGATAAATTAGTTTATGTTGATGGATTGTTGAAATATACTTTACTCCACCTGGCTTATTTATGTCAACTTTAATATGGTTGAAAGGCCCAAGGAAAAAATTGGTGCCCTTCTAATGTTAAGTGTATGGGAGAATGTGAAGCCTAGTTTTATTTTAAAAACCACTAGGGGTTTGGTGGACCCACTTCTTTGGAAGAATGAATTAAATACTTTAGCTTGGTTCACTTAGTCTAACTATTATGCAAATAGTGATAGGGTTCTCAAATAGCTAGACTGCTTCATTCTTTTTGAGTAACATGTGTTGTCCTTTACTCTCTCTAATGGGAAAACTATCAGTGTCCATACATAATTTATCTTATTAGACTATAACCCCTTCACTTTTAGAGTGGATTGGAATGATGGTAGCTTCAAGGTGCCACATAATAATTTTTACTCAACATTTCCCTCCTCTACCATGAAGGCACAATCTGTCTCATTGGCAAGGTGTGGAACCTTGCACCATCTCCACCTTATGCCACCAACTAGATCAAATGGTGGAATGAGTCAATCATTCACACCACCACCTTCCTTCATCACTATGACAAATAATTTATTAGGGTTTTTGAATGGGTTAATAATATTATGCTCCAAGAATACTGAAGGGTTTCCTTTCTTCCTGAACACAACCTATTTGATCTACACTTGCAATCCATGGTTGTCTCTTTAAAGCATAATATAAAATTTATAGATAACCATGTAGCCAAAGGGTTTAAGATCTGTGTTTGGCTACATTGGCTCAAAGTGGGTGACTGGGCCTTTATAGATTTTTTCAAATCCCTCCAAGATAAGTAGGTCAAATATCAAACCAAAGCTATTAAGATTTTTCAATGATTTCTTACTGGCCTACCTAAAATTTCCTTGGCATTTTTTGATCACACTATAATCCCAATGAGAGCCGATGGAAATGGAACACACTTTATAATAATGTATAGATGTTTTTATTTTCAATCTCAATAATGCTAATCAAACTATTTGTGATGCCCTATAACTCTAGAGGAGATCTTCCAAGAAGTACAATGTATGGCCAATGACAAAGCCCCAGATCTTGATGGTTTCTCTTGTGAATTTTATAAGGCCACTTGGAACTTTTTAAGACCCAACCTATTATAAGTCTATAATTAAACTCTAAAAAATAAATCTCTAGGTGGTCTAATCAACAAGGGCAATATTAAGTTCATTCCCAAGGCTAGTTGGCATCCCGTCACCCTCTTCAATGTGTCATATAAAACCCTCGCCAAATCCCTTGAAAACATTATCCATCTCATCCTACTTTCCATCATCAAACCAAAACAAACTAGCTTCATTAAGAATAGATAATTCTAAACAATCTCATTATTTTATAGAAGAGAACAGAATGGGCACATACATCTCACCAACATACCATATTCCTAAAATTAGGCTTTGAGAATGCTTATGATAGAATTGAATGGTCATTCATACTAGTCATGCTCTAAACCTTGGGCTTTGATCAAGTGTTTATCTCTAAAGTTTATAATTTGTTTTCAAAATCCTTAGCATGCCCAACTATCAATGGGATCAAATCAAACAAATTTAACTAATTTCATTCCATCAGGTAAGGTTTCCCTTTGGCTCTATTTCCCTATGTTTTGTTTACAGAAGCATTTGGTTATTTGCTTGCTCACGAGGTAGAGTGAGGGCTCATCAATGGCATTTTTCTTCATGATAATTATTATTATCTCATAAATGGCCACTTCAAAAATGATACATGTCTCACTCTCAATGATCAAGAATCTTCTGTTAAAGAGGCATCGAACTTCCATGATATTTTATATAAAGCCTCTCGCTCTAGTTTGTAGTGGGATAAAACCCAATGCTTCAGATAGAGCATGATGCCTATGCTAAAATGGCTAAAGCTATATAACTAGAAGTGGATCCAAAAAGGGGAGAAATTTAAATTTCTTGGCATCCCATTTGTTTTTTATACTTCTTCCTTAGAACTGTGGCAATATGTCATTGATAGAGAGGAGAAAAAGGTGGAGTATTGGATCATGAAACCTTTATCCTTAATGGGAAAATTTTAGGTTTGTTCTAATATTTTGGATGTCACCCATGTTTACTATTCCTTACATTGGGCCCCCTCTAAAACCTCATGGGACAAGTCAAGGCCAAATTTCGTAGGGATTTTCTATGGGCCAATGCTAAACAAACTTGTGGATACCACATAGTCGCTTTAGATATTTATCGTCTTCCTTATGAGAAAAGTGGTATGGTCATTATTGACATCTACATGTGAATTACTGCTTTGTACAGTAAATGGGTGGTTCGATGAATCAAAAGCAATGAAGTCTAAAAAATTATCTTGTAGCACTGCATTGAATCTAGCTTGTCATATGGTAAAGTTAGTTGGAAAAATATTAGTTTTCACACCTTAGTTATTACCATTGCTCCCATCAAAATTAACGGATAATTTATGGTTAAAAGCATTTGGTAATTTTTTGAAGTTGTCAAATCATATCTCAAATGGGTGGGAGATGGTGTTTGAAATGGCTTATCAATGACCATAACATGTGGTGGTCTCTTATTGTGACCAATTTCAATCTTCTATTAGTAAAATTTCAAGATATGAAAGTTTTGAGGCTCTTGTACTCATAAAATTAAGGTTTTGATTTCCTACCGTGATTGTCCTCCTTGGCCTCTATTAAAATAAAAATACAAGTTAATCAGTTTCGACTTACCTTCCATTATGTGCATCTAAGAAATGTTGGTTGATGTCATGCTATATAAAATGGGTTTATAGTCTCCACATGTTTGGTGGAAAGATCAAAGATGGAACTATGATATGCACTTCAAAAATTATTTTCCAAAACTCTTATATCAAGTCATGAGCCCTTTTTCTCTAGCTCTATATAACTTTAAAAAGTGATGGAATTTGAATTCCTCATCCAGGACCTGCATGTGAAGCTTGAGCCCAAGTTTTCTCACTTTATTTGGTGCACAGTCTACCAGGGCATTCCTCTCAAGGATTGTCTCCTTCATATTGGGATTTCTTAACCCAAGTGTCTTACTTGTTCCAATCCAGAGTCCTTCAAACATCTCTATTGGACTTGCCCCAAAGCTCATTTTTCTTGGCATTGGATCCATAATGTCTTTTAGGCCTTTCACCCAAAACCCTTTTCTTAGTGAATGGCCTTCTTTGAGGATAATTCTTAGTGGCTAACATATATAGCTTTTCTATGTAATTATATAGGGCTATCATATTATTTCAATTATGGAAAGCTAGAAACTCAACTTTGTTTAACACTGAAGAAACATCTTGTCTCTTTTTTATTAATGACAAGATGGTTGTTATCTCTTCAGATTTTATGTAGATATAAGCATAACCAAGGAAAGTGGTTCTGTAATTCTAATACTTGTAGGAGTTACTCAATCACTAGGGAGTGCTTCCTGCACCATGAGTTGTGTTCGATTATCCACTTCACCTCACCATTAGGGGGGAGTCCACTATCGTCGAGAAAGAAGTCTATTGTTGGTCATCCCAGTGGAGTTCCCTTATGTAGGGAAGTGGTCTGGTTAATAGTGTTGTTTAGACACCTCCTGATTGGGGTATTAATGTATCTCTGGCTCATCTAGATCATATTTAGGATGGTTGGGTGGCACCATATCATGGACTACCTAGCCACATAAGGATGATTCACCGCCTCTTTCTTCTGGGGAAACAACTTGTGCCTAGTTATTTACTTATTATGTTTTTGTCTTGATTTGTTTGGTTCTCTCACTCTCATTCCTCGTCTGATAAATTTGTTGATGTGATCTAGTTCCTTTTGACTAATGTGAAATTGAACTGTAACCTTCTACCAACCACCTTATTATAATAAACATTATATATCATTATTTTTTGATTAAATTTTGATACATTCCTATAATAAAATCATATTCACAGTGAAAAATTAAAAGTTGAATATGTACTTGAAGTGCCCCATTGTGAACATTTGATAAAAAGGGGTGAATGGACATCATGTAACAATTTTACAATATCAATGACAGAAAGTGTACACATTATATAGTGTGTACATGTTATTTCAAACTGAGATTTGTAAGGTTAGTGTAGAGTAATTTCCTACTCTACGTCATATTTAATTATTTTTGATTCGAGCACTGTAATTTTGGTTCTTCGGGTGAAGCGGCAGAATTTTGAAGCAGAGGGCCGGTTCATTTTTCCCAAGTGTTGAGATGCAGTGAAAGCTGCCAAGTGTCACCCTCCGAGCAGGTCTTTTTCCCCTTCTTATTTCCTTCATCTCATTTTTGCTCGAGTATTAGTTTAAGCAGATGCTGCCAAGCGTCGCTTTTTGGGAGAAAAAACCGACAGTTGGCATCCCCCGAGTCGCCTTTTTGTAACCTTCAAGAATGATGGATCATGCCACATACCCAGTAGCAGTTAAGTGAAACGCACCACGTGTCAGCATCTGCATCTCATATCGACATCCACACTTCAATCAGAGACTTTCACCATAAGGCAGCAGAGAAGATGGAAAGTGCCAAGTGGCAGTTACGGAGGCCCTAAAAGACCTTTTTAGAGAAAAATCGCAAGCCACCATGTTTCGGCATTCGAGAAGCCATGAGTCCAATTCTTTCCATTCAATGCAAAGGCATCATTTTATTTTGCTTAAGCACCACAAAGCAGTGGATGCTGCCAAGTGTCACTCTCTGGGTCCCCCTCTACTCCATCCATAGAAGAAGCAAAAGATGCCACTTATCTTCCTTGAAGCCACAGAAGTCTCCACATGTCAACACCCGAGAGAATCATCGCCAAGCTCTATTAACAAACATGAAATGGCGGTGGGTCCCAAGTGTTACTTCAAAAGTCTATGGAAGCTGCCAAATGTCGCCATCTGTAGGATTCTGATATATGCCCCTAATGATACTACGGCACAGCCAAAGGGGAGCGAAAAGAGCCGCGTGTCTTCGATGAATCAGGCGAAAGGTGCCAAGTGTCATTTTTTGGTGTATTCTAGGTGATCAAGGGGATTTTTAGAAAATTGACTAAGTGTCCTCTCCTATTTCAAACATAGCAGAGTGTTCTGTGTATCGGTTGCCAAAAGCGAAATGGAGGGAAAATTGGCTGGAGTTAATTCGAGTAGATGAAACAGTTCATCGGGTAGATTTTTGGAGCTACCCATAGCATTGAAGGCACCGTCTGTTTGTCTCTTATGAGCGAAGGACGGAGAAGATTGCACAGGAAAGAAAGTATAGGGAGACATCTGGGGATATAAGAAGAAGAATTGTAAAATCTAAAGAAAGAAGAGGGGAATTCTCATAGTTTTAGACTTTCAGAGTTTTTGACCAATAATATCATTTGCTTTTGTTACATTTTCCTGAGTTGAAAGGTTTATATGACTGTGTGTGTTTCTACATCTTTTGTATGACTGGAAGATTCAATAAGAAAATTGAACACTATGCCCTTGTTGATGTCATCTGTGTCATTTGCAAAGTAGTCTATGCTGTAGATTTTCTAGTGTTGTGATTGGAAATGTTATTTGCTTCTATCCCATTTTTTGGAGTCTGAAGTACTACATAACTGTGCGTGACTTCTGCACCTCTAATGTGATTGGAAGATTATATTAAGAAGATTGAACACTATGCCTTTGTTGACAATTCCTGTATCTCAGCAAAAGACTCCCCTGTTGTGAGCCTCTGTTTCTGTTATTCCAATATTTTGCATTGATCATGCACTTGTCTGATCTTAAATGTAATAGAATCACATAATAGTTTCACTGTGCTCAGGTTAGGATTAGGATTACTCTCAGGCGCATCGCCATAGTTAGGTTTCAATTCTTGCATTTTGCGTTTTTGTTTAGTCTCCTATCCCTTTTCCCCAACACCCAATACAAAAGAAGAGACCAGCTTCTTTAAAATCTGGAGGTTGTTTTCAAGCCACATTGTCCCACAGCTTGAAACTTCCCATTGTTGTTGATTAAGATTTAGCACCATTTTAAGACATCAACTATTTTTGGCATGCCCGGTGGGACCAATCTTTCAAGGAGTTGAAGAATTTTGGTGTATTCTTCAGCCAATCTGCCTTTGGAGGTTTTTATCAACACCAACAACGACTCTGCGTCACCAGCCAATCAAGCAGTATCATCAAGAAATCCCTTTGGTATGTATAACTCTGTAACTCATAGCTATGAGTCTTATTCTCCTTCAAATATGTTTTATCGAGAACAAGCTTCTCCTAGAATCATGTCGAGTAATGAGGATGCATATTGTTATGAGCCACATCAGTCTTATGCCCAGTCCCCCCAATATGTCTCATCCCATGTTGAACCTAACCTTATTTTCACTTTCAAAAAAGCATTTCTGGGATTTAAAAAATATGTGTTAGAGCTTGATAACAGAAGGGGATGTGGTCAAAAAATTCCTTGTCAGGTCATCTATCAAGTGAGGGAGGCAATAGCCCTGATCAAAAGTGAGTGGGATCCCATTGAAAGGGCATATTGGCAAGAGCTTACATACGAAATGTTAGATGTGTGTGGATTGATTGCATTTATAGAAGAGAGGCTAGGCATTCATGAGAACCAGCCTTATCAAATCTACCAAACTTCATATCAACCACCACAAATTCTAGATCAGGCATATGCCACCCCTATTCATAGGCAAGGTCAAAATTGTCAAGGTCAATTCCCAAATAATGCAGAGCCCATGTTAGCAGCAAGTCAGGATGACCTCGGACCCTCACTTCTTCCTCAACTCTCCCCCACCATTCCTCAAAAGGCTCCTCACTTTCATGAAAATTCCTATGAGCCCGCTTCAAAAGAAACTTCTTATACCACTCCCCAGATCTTTTAGCATGATGACGAGTCTCTAAGTTGGACCGAAGAGGATGATGAAGCAGCTAAAAACTTTGCAGAGTGCGTTTAATTCATGGCTAGTCAAGAGGATTTCATCAGTACAAAGGAGGAGGAGATCACCATAGACTCTCCTTTTGATGAGCAAGAGGATAAGCCACAAGCTTTTTCTTTAACTTCTAATGAGGAGGAGATCATTTTTGATTTTTTCCTCACTCTGTAAGAGGATATGGAGGAACATGGACACTCCCTCGACCAAGTCATTGAGATAGGAGGCGTTGAGCTGGTTTTACATGAAGAAGAAAGCCCTGAGATTCAAATGAGTATGCAGAAGAGATGCCGGCCTTTTAATTCATCCTTACAAGAGGATGAAGTCATCAAAGAGCATGATGATGAAATAAAGCTGGAATATGAAGAAGATGAGCCAAAAGATAATGGATATCAAAAGGCACAGCATGAAGAACCAATAGCCCATGATTTCTTGATGACACCCGACAACATGAAGAACTAGTATTCAACGGGCATTCAAGGACAAGAAGAGTTCATAGGTGTCAAATACACGTTTTGCTCAGACTCGTTTGAGTGCAAGCACACCTGTGTGGCTGGTGCAGAGAACATTCCATCAACGACATATCCGTTGCAATCACTGGTATGGCAACGCAAGTTGGCTTGTGGGAAAGTTCATTTTCGATCCCAGAGGAAAATAAGGATTTGTAATCAATGTAGTTAGGTAGTTTCCATTTCCACATTGCTTTGTTTTGTTTTGCTTTCCCGCTTTTCCTTTAAAATAAGCATTTTAAACAGAGAGTCAGCGTCTTAGAAATTCTTTAATTCTTTATTTTTTGCCGCAATAAATGCTTCTCCAAATCTTTTGAAATCTCCAAGGTACCTTACGCCGCATAATGTGTCTGCCTCGTTGTTTCTCGAAGATTGAGTAGGATTTGCTAACGGTTGCCTTAATTTAATACTATTTGGGGCTTGATAGGCCCATAAAAATCCCTTAGCAAATTTTAAAGTTTACAAACTCTAAAGCATTCCTGCAAAATTATCTTGCTCATTGTGATTGTGGCACCTAGTGAAATTTGTTGCAGCAAGCGTGTTTTTATCTTGCGAAAGGTTCATACCAGGTTATTATACAAGAGATTTAGAGATGGCAGGAACATCAAAAACACCCATGAAGAGAGGAAGGGTGCAGTCCCAATTAGACCCAGAAGAGGAAGAACAGCCTTCATAGTGCCCAGTGCAGAGTACTGCAACTTCTCCTCAGGTAGGAATTACTCCCCCTCCTCCCTCTCAATCCATGCCTCCACCTAGCCAAATGACACCTCCTGCCACTGCTGCCATTCCCATTTCACAATTCACTTCATCCTTGATGCCTCAAGCCTTAATGTTACCCTATTTCTCCCCCTCTGTTCCCAGAAAAATGCCCCTTTAACTCACCCCTAGCCAGCCAATTGTTCTCTAATATGGCCTGCCGCAAGGATTTCCCTTCGTAGGGGGATATATTGCATCCCCTTCCACTTTCCAGACGTAGGCTGATGCCGCAAGGAAGGCAAGAGAAGCTCGATTAGAGAAGAAGAGGAGTAAAGTGAATAAAGCGCCAGCGGTGCCACATTTGAGGTCACAATTTGACCCCATTCAACAGCAGCTGACGGTGACCCATTTGTCACCCAATGTTGCCAAGCTGAGTGAACAAATGCGGCCGAAAGACTACACCATGAACGCAGTGGCCATCGACATGTCCCTGTTCAGGCCTCAAGACAAAGTCGAGCTCATGACCGAATCCACTTCTGCGGTCACAAAAGATTATTTGAGGATATCAAGGAGACTGCAGAAGATGGAGGCTGACCTAGCCACGAAAAAGGCAAACTGCAATAGTTCGGCCGAACAAATAAACTAGAAGGACAATGAGATAGCTAGTTTGTAGAAACAATTGCAACATACTATTTCCCTCCAGACTTAACAAGCAATTCAGGCCCAAAATGATTCTTTGAAAGTAGAGCTTGTACTTGCCAAGGGTGTAGCAACAGCTCTAAGACGGGAAAACACAACATTGCAGGGAAGAATTGAAGGACTCCAACTGCAAGTTACCCAATCACAGCAAGGGTTGTTGGAAGAACAAAACAAGGGTGCAGCTTTTCAAGCCCAGCTCCAGGTAGAGCAGCAATGGACCGCGCAACTAGCAATTGAGTTGGCCAATAGGCCAAGAGGTATCAGAATGGTGCAGCTGGTGAAGGAACTCTACAAGTCAGCATGGGAGAGAATCTCTTTGGAGATTCTCTAGCTTAGGCCATTTTTCACCTTCCTATGCCACGCGCAGTAGCTGTGCGAGATTGTCGAGAATCTGGTACAGAACACTTTGGCCACGATCTCCCAGAGAGTTGCAAACTCTCATTCTTTACTGGAGAAGCTCTATAGCTCAAGGGATGCAACATTGGCAGCGGCGGGGATTCTCGACAGAATGGCCACCGCAAAATGGGTCAACGAGGAGCTCAATCATAATGCCGCAGCCAACAATTGCAGAAGTTATCTCGATGTCGTCGAAGAAGGCATCGATGAAATGAGGCCACATATTGAAGATTTGGTGCAACTGGGCCTTCCATCCCCATTTTTGGATGCAAGGACGGTGCTACTGGTGGATCAAATCCAACCATTGATGCTGGCCAGGCAAAGGGATCAAACAGTTTTTTAGAGCTTGCGAGATGATTCTCCAACCTCTGAGGTCGAAAATGTTCTAATCCTTGTTTTTCGGCTAGAATCCAAGCTGAAAGCCACTGCCTCTACGTCGTATTTAATTATTTTTGATTCGAGCACTGCAATTTTGGTTCTTCGAGCGAAGCGGTAGAATTTTGAAGTAGAGGGCCGGTTCAATTTTTGCCCAAGTGTTGAGATGCAGCGGGAGCTGCCAAGTGTTGCCCTCTGAGCAGGTCTTTTTCCCCTTCTTGTTTCCTTCATCTCATTTTTACTCAAGTATTAGTTCAAGTGGATGTTGCCAAGCATCGCTTTTTGGGAGACAAAGCTGACAGTTGGCGTCCCCCGAGTCACCTTTTTTGTAACCTTCAAGAACGACGGATCGTGCCACATACCCAGTAGCAGTTAAGCAAAATGCACCACGTGTCAGCATCCATGTCTCATATCGGCGTTCGTACTTCAATCAGAGACTTTCACCATAAGGTAGCAGAGAAGACGAAAAGTGCCAAGTGGTAGTTGCAGAGGCCCTGAAAGACCTTTCTGGAGAAAAATCGCAAGCCACCACATGTTAGCATTTGGGAAGCCATGAGTCCAATGCTTTCCATTTAATGCAAAGGCATCATTTTATTTTGCTTAAGCACCATAAAGCAACGGATGCTGCCAAGTGTCACTCCCTAGGTCCCCCTCTACTCCATCCATAGAAGAAGCGGAAGATGCCACTTATCTTCCTTGAAGCCACAGAAGTCTCCACATGTCAACGCCTGAGAGAATCATCGCCAAGATCTATTAACAAATATGAAATGGCGGTGGGTCTCGGGTGTTACTTCAAAAGTCTATGGAAGCTGCCAAATGTTGCCATCTATAGGAGTCTGATATATGCCCCTAATGATACTACGGCACAGCCAAAGGGGAGCAGAAAGAGCCGCGTGTCTTCGATGAATCAGGTAGAAGGTGCCAAGTGTCATTTTTTAGTGTATTCTAGGTGATCAAGGGGATTTTCAAAAAATTGACTAAGTGTCCTCTCCTATTTCAAACATAGCAGAGTGTTCTGTGTATCAGTTGCCAAAAGTGAAATGGAGGGAAAATTGGCTGGAGTTAATTCGAGTAGATGAAACAGTTCATCGGGTAGATTTTTGGAGCCACCCACAACATTGAAGGCACTGTCTATTTGTCTCTTATGAGTGAAGGATGGATAAGATTGTGCAGGAAAGAAAGTATAGGGAGACATCCGGGGATATAAGAAGAAGAATTATAAAATCTAAGGAGGGGGGAATTCTCATAGTTTTAGACTTTTAGAGTTTTTGACCAATAATATCATTTGCTTTTGTTACATTTTCTTGAGTTGAAAGGTTTATATGACTATGTGTGTTTCTGCATCTTTTGTATGACTGGAAGATTCAATAAGAAAATTGAACACTACGCCCTTGTTGATGTCATCTGTGTCATTTGCAAAGTAGTCTATGCTGTAGATTTTCTAGTGTTGTGATTGGAAATGTTATTTGCTTCTATCCCATTTTTGGAGTCTGAAGTTCTACATAACTGTGCATGACTTTTGTGCCTCTAATGTGATTGGAATATTCTATTAAGAAGATTGAACACTATGCCTTTGTTGACAATTCATGTATCTCAACAAAAGACTCCCCTGTTGTGAGCCTCTATTTCTGTTATTCCAATCTTTTACATTGATCATGCACTTATCTACTCTTAAATGTAATATAATCACATAATAGTTTCATTGTGCTCAGGTTAGGATTAGGATTACTCTCAGGTGCATCACCATAGTTAGGTTTCAATTCCTGCATTTTGCGTTTCTGTTTAGTCTCCTATCCCTTTTCCCCAACACCTAATACAAAAGAAGAGACCAGCTTCTTTAAAATCTGGAGGTTGTTTTCAAGCCACATTGTCCCACAGCTTGAAACTTCCAATTGTTGTTGATTAAGATCTAGCGCCATTTTAAGACATCAACAGTTAAATTTTAGGCGATTTTTAAGTTTAAGGATTAGACCTGCAAATATACAAGAAGAGTCCACCATGATTACCACCACAAAAACATGTTCATATAATGACACGTAAACCAAAATAATCGTCTATACAAACATCCCACACCCAAGAAGCAAACTTTTTATATCAATTTTTTGATACGTATCAATTCACATGTAAGTGATAATTTATCCTAGTAATCAAAGATACATCGGTGTTGAGAAAATTGATCCCAACAATATTGGATGCTCAAACGTACTCCAAATTCCAACATGCAAATACTACACAAATATGGTAAAATGCCTTCTTTTGGCCAAAAACAAATCGAAATAGGATGATCATGCATCTTTCTTAGCGTCTGTGCGCAGGCCTATCAGATTTGAAGCCAACGATTTTGAAGAAATCTAGAAATGGCTAAGAATGGGCCCTACCAATTACTTTAAATTTTCCGTTTTAGTGACCAATTCTCAGGCTGTACCACCACAAGACGACGAATTTCAAATTCCGTAAATGCCAAATAAGCTGTGAAAGCTTCATTTTCCCCAGTTACTACTCTCAAACCCTAATTATGACATCGATGTGGAAAGCGGAAGCGGGTGGGATAGCGGAGGCTCAGCGCATGATTTTGAAATTGTAAATACATTGCATCCGACCGCGCGTTAGTAATAGGTTAATTCTTATATAAATCCATATTTTATTAACGAACCGGCAGTGAGTCGGTGAGTGGCTTGCCTTTCTACGTCATCATTGTTTTGCTTACCTAAGCCAGACTTTCCTTTTTCTCAGTTTCACGCACGGTTCAACTCACTTCCTCGGTCGTCGTACGCATCCTCTCTCGCGGCCCGCGCGGTTTAAATAATCAGAAATATCACAAATCAGATCCGATTACCCTTCAATTTGAGAGACATCTCTTTATTGGAGGCCACATTTTGCACGTCGCACGTTGCCCACACGACAAATTTAAAGGCAAACGCAGCGAGCCGGCAACATGTTCAGAATTGTTTCTTTCTTGCAAATATGTGGCATAAAGAAATTCAATGCACTAACTAGCAAGTAACGAATAATTGACGTAAGCTTTGCATTAACTGTCGTTAAATCTCTTAGAAGGGATTAGCCGTTTTGCGAGCCAAGCATTCAAACAACATTCAATTAGTTTCATGGAATCCGCGATCTACAATTCTTTTTGCCACGTACATACCAGTCTCTCTTGTGATGATTTTGAGGATACATAGCATTTCCCTATTTTTGGAGCTCGTAATAGCTAATCTTGGTTAGCTGTCAGAGCTGCTAACTTCTCTTTTCCGAATCCTCAAATAGAATTTATCCTTTTTCTCCTCTAGAAATTTTCTTTGTGAAATTCAAACTTGGTAGTGTTGGATTTGTAGTTGAAATCTTTAGCTATGGCTCTAAGCTCCTTGGCTAAAATTAATGGCCCGCAGTAGAACACCCCTGCACCCAACAACAATGTGATTGTATTATTTCGGTGTAATTAATTAGATATGTATGTGTGCTTTAAAGCTCATCACTAAAACTATGATCAATCTAGGCTCCTCCTTTGAGATAATAAAAATTCTGTGTCGGGCAATGAGGAAATGAGAACAGTCACTCAGTGTAGCCATGCTTTTAAGTCAGAAACAGCATTACCAATTCTGGCGCCTTTATGAGCAGATGCCACATTTAAGAAGACCTTTTTCCAATTTGGTCGTGCAAAGTGTGTTTTCACCTGCATAAACATAATCACATTTTCAATTAAGGATTTTAATATGGTAACGGAAATTTTCATTTATAAAAGGTTAGAGTATTTGTTATTGGTAATTTTTTGGTTAAGTTTATAAAAATTTACCCTGGTTCCTGAAAGAATATCAACACCATTTTTGGCATAATGCAAAGCTTGTAGCATTGTAATTAGAGCAGATCTCGCATCTCCTTCTTCATAAACACTCGTCAAATAATTGTGCATCTCTATAGATTGCTGAGATTTTGCATACAAAAGTTAGTTAGCTGAAAACTTAATTTCTCTTGAAAAATTTAAGATTGTTGTATGATACCTTATGATCTATCAAGGCAACTTCATTGAGAACGCCCTTAAACCAATCAAATGAACCCTGTTCCCTGGTGACCCAGTAGAAATGAGCATGAATAGTACTCCAAACTTTCTTTTTTTTAGACTCACTGAACTCATTGGTTTGTTGCTCTGCATTGACCTTGGTATTATTTAAAATGTCCTTAAGAACGCTAATGAAAGGAGTTGCCCCGATTCCAAGTCCAATAAGCAAGATCACATCATATTTCTTATAATTTTGAGCAGGAGCTCCATAAGGTCCATCAATTCTAAGCCTCGGAAACCTGTAGATTATTACCAATCATGCTATTAATATTTTTATTTAGCATTTTCAGTTAATACTATGTCAGTTTCTTTCCAAACTGAACTCTATTTTATCATCAAATTAATCATCCCATTTGTGTGAGACATGCATTTTCAACTCTAAATTGAGTGTGTGGTTGGGAAACTCTAAGGTAGAGGTCTCACGGAGGGGGCTGCTGCTCCTATTTAGCTCTATGAAAAATGAAAGGTATGGTAAAAGCGAATTTTAGAATATTTTCCTAAAAGTGAGTATCTGGTTATTTTTTAGGGAGGAAGTTTAAAGGGGTGAAAAAAAGGGGGTTGGAGTTTGCCATATGTGCTTCTCTTTTGTAAGAAGATATTTTATCAATTGTAAATATATGAGTGGATAAAATTTATGTAAACTTTAATTATCAATAAAAATATAATAATTTTAAATATTATCACCTATAAAATAACAGCATACACTCAGAATTTTTATTCCATGAGACCACTTTTGCTACATATACTCTTAAATTCACTCTGCACTATCCCATAAAAAAATTTAAGAATCCCTTCCATGAAATCACTTCCTAAAAATGTATTTGATGTGATCATTCAAAAAATTAGTTTGTGAGCTGTAATTCAAGAGTTGATAGGCGATGTAAAAGTAAGCTGTTCACAAATTCGAGTCACAAAATGTTTTCCCAATAAATCAGTGCACCAGCATTCCTTAAGAAGGCCCCATTTGTGTTGACTCCTCGGTTAAAAGTTTTGGACAATTAACAATAGTTATGCCATCCACATATATATATATATATATATATATTAATTAATTAATTAATTATCTTGCAGATAGGTTCGATCTCTGCAGGGTGCCACCAATTCCTCGTCATTAAAAAGAAAAGCACAAGTAATTATCTTGTATGTAAAAAGTAAGGTGATTCGCAATGATATTATTCATAAAAAGGGAGTTTCTTGAGTACCGTAATGTTGCGTCATTTGGGGAGACGTTCTCTGCTCTGAGAAGACCACTCTTTCCAGCAAGAGGCGGTTTCATTATCTATCAGGATTTAAAACATTTCGTGATTAAATCTTAAATTTCATGGAACGAAAGATATTGTGAGATGCACAGAAGCTAAAACTTACCTCCGAAAATACCCTCTTCATCTCCCGTGTCCAATCTCCAACTGTTCTGATATGCACGCTTATGTGTTCATCATCTCGAGCAGAGGTGATTGAGAACGGATGCCTATAGGTGTAAAAAAGTTAAGTTTTTCTCTTTTTTCGGGGGTGGGGGTTTGGAAAGCTTTTATATATATAATTTTAATCTTGCTATCAAAATATACCATTCAAATGGCGATATCTCTGGGCACTGAAGAAATAAGTACATTCCGCTCTTGTAATTGAAGCCTGCAGGTTTAGACATGTGCAATGCTAGAACGTTTCCTGGATAAATTGCAGCCTACAAAGGCGAAGAAACAACAAATTACTGCTAAGAGATGCTAAAACATTAAAATAATTTAATGAGAAAACATACAACCTTTACAATATTGACGGTATATTTTCCTGCTCTGAATGCTCTCAGTGTGCGCTCTCCACAATACAGAAGCAGAGGAATGACAACATACATCCAAGTCTGAACACATATTATTAATTATGCATTATACTTTGATCATTTGAATGATGTCAAATTATGAAGCAGTTAATACGAAAAAATCTGATTTTTTTCAAAAATTTCAAAGAATTTAGCGTGAAAAGGAAGTTTTCTCACCGTTTTATGCATCCAACCCTTAGCTAAGTAAAGGAAAATGGAGTGAACAATAAGTAGGAAGTAAACCAAGACAAATGAATGATGCGAGTACCAAAAGGCATTGAATCCAGTCAGTCTGTCAAGATGCCAAGGAAGTTTTACTAAATTTCTTCTGAACCAGGAGGTTGCGAGGACGAATGCAATAGCCATCAGAACAACCATAACAATGCCTGATATGCCTGTTAGACTTCCTACCAAATCTTTGTATTCGGGCTTTTTACTGCCGAAGTAGTCTTTTAGATAGAGATTATAATTTTGCTCGTTGCTGTTAACAATTCTTGGAAAATCGCAAGCTAAATGATTCCCAGCATGAAGGAGAACGCCAACGGCAATGGCTCCAGCGATTGTCTGTATAAATTTAAATTAAAATACTAGCAAAATCTATCAATATCGAAAACTTTCTTAAATGAAAAGAGATTAGAAAACCTTGTGAAAATTGATGTTGTCGTCGAAAGGAAGAATCGATCCCAATAATGTGGAGTGAAGCCATGTAATGGTGTTCCTGCAGACGGGCAGCAAAATGAGCGCCATGTTGAATTTGAGCGTCTCTGCGCTTGCTTTCGCTGTGCACAGACAATATCCAATTACTTTAAAGATGGCTCTGTTTCTGTACTGTATGAATTTCCACACGAAAAGCCCAATCATAACGGCGAACCACAGGATCATTACCCACGCTCGCTGCCAATTCTCGTCCAGCACACATTTGGCACTCTGCGTTAATCTTTGGAATATTGGATTCTTCTTCGGAACAGCCAATGCTTCGCTCAAGCTTCGACTGTAGTTAAGGTGACTTAATTCCTTTCCGTAGGCTGAGCCTTGTAGCAACAAAGTTTCCAATTGCCTTAACTAAAGCAACGAAAAAAATAAAATCGAATAAGCTTCCACAGTCCATCAAATTAAATCGAACAAAGCTTTCAAATTCGAAATAAGAATCTCAAATCATCATCATAAAAACAAAATCTCAAATTTGTGGGGTCTATATATGATATACTTTTCTGCTGATAATGGGTTGAACTTGAAGGTTTAGACCTTAATCTTTGAAATTCTGGTTTCGAATTTAACACGGTTAATTTGGAAGCTTTGTTCGATTGAAAAAAATAACTCAAAGTTCTTAAGAATATAAGGTTTCCGCACTCCATAATAATTAAAAATAAGAATTATTGGAAAAAAATTGAGAACATTTTCATTAAAAATAAGATTTCTGTTAAAAAACTGAGAACACTATATTCTTTTAACTGTTTTTTCGTAATTTCATTTAACTCTTCACCTATAAAATAGTTAGGGAAACTTTTAGACATAAGTTGTGAAAATTAGTAGAAACTACCTCAATGTAACCATTATCATCTGGATCTAGTTCTTCCATTATCAAAGCAGCGTACTCTTCTGCCCGTTCCTTAATTCTTGAAAGCTGGTTAGCAGATGCACTCAGCAGGATAATCTGTGTAGGCTATTAAATTATTACTTTGGCCAATTTTCGGGATTTTAAAGATTTTTTTTAAAATTTAGAGTGAAAATTGTTACCTCTTTTACTTCGTCTTCCGAGATTCGTCCGTCTGCATTTTTATCACACCTACACACAATTCCTGATCTTATTGACCATGCCTTTTTTTTCTAGAAGAAAATTAAAATATGCGTTGTTGAGAAAAGTTGAAACATAAAGGCGCCAAATTCTTCTTTAAAGAAGTTAAGATCCATAGGAAAGAGCCTAAAACTCTGATAAACTTTAGTTGTTGGATCAAAGCAAATTCTCTACTTTAATTTCCAGGTTACTGGATCTTAAAGCAAAAAAAATTTACTTTAATTTGCAGGGTCCACATAAAAATTTACTTAATTGTCTTACATATCAAAGAATATTTGCAGCCGAGAATCGAAGCTTAGATCGGAAATCTTCAAACAGAAATCATGAAGCTCTTCCTTATTAATCGACTGAGCTTGTAAACCTCGTCTTCGTGCCAGGGCGTCAAAAAGCTCCAGTGCAAACTCCTTCGAATCCTTCATGCCTGTAAAAAATACAATCACATTGCAAAAACGAATTAAATTCATAATGCATCCATGAAATCCAACAAAAATATATGTTTTCAATGAAACCCTAAGCCATACAATATTTATTACCAATGCAAAGCCCGAAGTCAGCTCTGGAAAGCAAGCCATCTGACATAGCCAGCTTCTCAAACCGCGCTTCAACAGCTTTCCAAAACTCTGTAGAATCTACGTTTTCAGCATTTGCTTCTCCGGTCGTTTTACTTATAAATCTCAACCCGTGCAAAGCATTTTGCGCTCCAGAGTTCTGTTTGTCCAGCAGTTTCCCGCGAAGAAAAGCCGAACAAGGCTTATTAGCAGCCCCATTCGACGAGCTTCCAACCGACAACACTCTACAGCTCACAGAACTCGCAGTTTTGCAAAACTTCTTAACCTCGGCCCTCATAAATTCCTGAGAAAATGTCTTCACCTGCGAAAGATTCTTCACCTCCTTCGGTTCCTCAAAAGATTTCCTCATTTTCGGTGAAAATTTACCATTGCTGGAAGCGTTTTTCTTGCCGTTACATTCTTCCACAAAACTATCAGACCGCTGATCATTGAATAGAGTATTCTGATCATTATCAACAACATCAAACGCAAAGTCGGCTTCCTGGCCGGCTCGCGCCACGATTTCATGGAGCTTCATAGGCCAGTTTCGCTTATTCGTTTCTCCAAACCCCATATCCAATGCAAAGCTATTGTTGTCCTGTACAGGTGCCATAGTTTATCGAAGCTGTTTTCGACACTCCGCACGTACCGATGACCCGTGGCGAGATTCGACCCCTGGACGTTCTCACAGTTTTAACGCTCTAGTTTTCTTAAAGAAAGAAAATGTTAGTTTAGTTGTTCATTCGTTATTCGTGCTGTTTCGGTTGCCTGCTCATCTGAAAATCGCGACGTCTAATTGGCGGCCGTCCGTTTAAACAAATCGACCGGCATTAGCTCGTTAGCGTCCCCATTTCGCCGTAGAGGTTTTTCAATTGCTTTGTATGATTTGGCAACTATAATAGCTTGCTGTCAAATTGATATCTATTTTGAACTCATTTTTATGATTCAATTAAAAATGTTTGTTTCTTTCCATTGTCTTCGCGGGGTTGGTTATAACATCTTTGAGAGAATAAATCTTTTTAAATATTTTATAGGGAAAAGTTAAATGGTGAAAATTAAAATTGTTATTTGGATGACTTTAAAATCGTTATTTAAATAACTTTAATAAATTGAACATTCATTAATAATAAATTTTTAATTAAAAATGTTTGAATATATATAATTTTTAATTTTTTTAATTAATTAATAAATAAATAATTATAAATAAATAGTACCAATTTATTTAATCAACAAAATATAATATGTTTTTTTAAATTACACATTTAAAAAAAAAGTGATTAAACATTGATCAGTGTATAATTAATATGGAGATTGTCTTTCATTTATTTTATATTTTTATGTTTAGAATTGTGTGGTTGACTTAGTTATTAAGCTTTAAATTTAATTCAAACTTGCTCATTCTTTTAGAGTATATGGATGTGTTAGGTATGGAGTGATGGTCCACCCTTTTTATCATAATAATTTTTTTTATGGTAATTATTTATTTAACATTCTTTTTCGAATATGATTGTAGTGATAGGACCTAGGCTCACAAAGCTCTGATACCAACTGTCAGGATCTACTGCCCACTAAGGGCACACTTGATTACCTTTGTATTAGCAACTAAACACGGAATTTAACCAGAATGATAAGTAACTAGAAATATGAAACAACATAGAATATGAGAGACAATACCCAATTGTATTAATACTTATCCAGAAGAAAATACAATAAAGAAGATGCCACACTACTTCTTACACCTCTAGAGCTCCCACACTTCTAGGGCTCACTAGTAATTCTCCTTCAACAGTTCACTCTCTCAATTACGGTCACAACAATCAACTCAAACACAGAGTTGTTGTTCACCTCCACCAGTCAGTAACAATGTTGCCAGTACACCAAGTACACAACCGTACTCCAAGTAGATCTCCTTCTCTTGCAACAACCTGCAAATCACCAGACCTTACTTACCACGTAGATATCTCTACACCCTGAAGAACCCTTGTCCTTGCCTCACCAAGTCCTTATGATTCTTCAACCAGTACCCCAATGGATCTTCTACCAGAACTTGCACAACCTGCAACTCTCCCTGATCATACACACTCGGCATCCCTTTGGAACTAGGAGGAGCTAATCCCTGCTCTCTTTTACAAGCCCTCTTGGCTATCTAGCACTCTTGCTCTCTCTCTTTTGAAGGAGCTAATCTTTGCTCTCTCACTTTAGTACAATTTTACAATACAGCCCATGAGTCTATTATATAGATATCATGCATACAATAATTAGACATTCTTAATTACAATAATTTAAAACGCAGCTCCAAGACTAAAATAAGTCTTTACATGTAAACTGACTGTCCAAAAATAGACCAATTCTCGACTCGCATGCAAACGCATGCACACACAGGTTACCGACATCGGCTCTTTCCTGATCGATGTCGGCTGACTCATAATCGACGTCAGTTGCTTTTACACTGTAATATGACTGACGTCAGTTGATCAGACCGACATCGATTGCCATGCAACTTGTTCTGCAACTCAGCAACCTCCGTAACTCCTCATGTTCGCATCCTGGTGAAGCTTTTAGCTCCACAACATAACAATCTTCCACTTGGAGATAAATAGATGCACCTGTACCTATACCCTGTCTAATTTGTTTCCTAGCTTGTATCCCTTTTCAAGCTCAATCTTGAAGACCAACCACCACACAACCTGTGGTGCATCTCCTATCATCCAAGTAACCTGCCACATCCGAACCTACAACTCCATGTAGTGAAGACCTTGACCCTGCATAACATGTTAACCTGCTGCTGGTCCCTCTCAAATACCTGAGAACCCACTGAAACGCTTTCCAGTGCTTCTTCCCCGAATTGGCTCTGAACTCTCTGACAACTCCCATTGCTTGGGAAAACTCAGGTCTACACTCGACCTCATGTGATTTTTGACACTGTTCTATGCTCAGCTTAAACTGTCTAGCCCTCAGTGTGCTTACTGGTTATGCATCCTGCAAATTAACCCCGCCAACACCTTCTTCACATCAGCTCCCACTGGAGACAAAATCAACCTGTGATCTTCCATGTCTCTTATGCCAAAGAATTTTTCTACTCCCAAATTCTTCATGACATACCTCTTAACTAACTTTACCTTTAGCTCAGAAACTCCCTGCATGTGTGACCCTGCAAAAAGCAACCACACCACATACAGTAACATGATAATGTTGCGACCATTATCCAACCTGGTAAAGAAAACACAATGCTTACATTGACCTTGACCAAAGCCATGCTTTGTCATACCCCTGTCAAACCTGTACCACTGTCCTGTAGCCTGCTCAAGACCATATACCCTGGCCTTCTGTCTCATGTGTCCATCCACTCTCTTCTCTAACCTGGGAATTCATTCGTCTGTTAGTGATTTTATCCCAGTTGGTAACTCTACCAAAACTCCTACTTGGTTCTCTTCCAAAGAATTCATGCCATGCTCCCACTATTTCCTAGATTCTACCTGCATTGCCTCTTCACATCTTCCTAGTTCTTGACCATCGGTGAACAACAAGTAGTATAAAGAAGGTGAACAACGAATATGAGGTTCACTTACCCTTTCAGTCCTCCACATGGATTTTTGAGACTCCTTGACAGCTTGTTGTCCGCCCAACATCTGTTCTAGTGACCGATCTCAGCCATCTCTCAGTCTGCACCTGACCGACGTCAGTTCCATGCGACTAACCTACCTACCGACATCGGTTCCCCCTGATCGACATCGGTCTCTACCTGCCTGACACTATCGACTCTGCTGGTCTGCACATGATTGATGTCGGTACCTGCCTGATCGACGTCGGTTCCATGTGACTGACGTTGGTAACTGTGTTTTCCTGTAAGTGATGACTTCTTTACCCGCGAGCTCATCTTGGATCAAAACCCTATCCATATCAACACAGCCTTGCTCAGAATAATTTAGTCCCCTCAGCTGATCTTTGTCCGTCATCTCCTCCATGAACACCAAGGCTTTCCAATTCTTAAGTTTGTCAAAGATATCTGTATTTTTCTTAAGAACATGCATTCTCTTCTTACATATGTGACCAAGCCTACAAAGCCACATCTCTGCAACAGAAGGTGAATTAGTAATATAAGTAGATAGATAAAGGATACCTACTTTCTTACCACCATTTAATTCAAGTGCATCCGCTGTGAGAGTTACTGTGCATCTCTTATCACCCAACTTTCCTGAAGAAATTAGACTCATCTCCAAGACTAGATCCTGCATGACCTTCTTCAACACCTATGTGTTACCTGTCTACAATTTCAGCTTCACTTCCCCTTTGCCAATAATCTGACAAGGCTCACCAGCCCCTAAATAAATCTCTCTAAAGTCTCCCTGGATATACTCATGAAAAGATGCTCTATTTTGGGCTGCATGGAAAGAGGCAACAAAATCTATAGACCAAGATTCTACTTTATCCAGAGCATCCTGTGCAACAACACCTGCAACATCTGCTTCTTTATTTTCTTCATGCTGATCTTCTGCCAACCAACAATCTTTCTTTACCTGCTCTTTCTTTCCATCAATCTGTAATTGACCATTCATGCTATTCAATTTCTCCATTCATAGCTTACTTTCTTCTGCCATTGCTATACTCCCACTTAATCTAAAACCCTGTAATCAACAAAACACTTAACACGCTCTGACCACCTGTTAGTGTACCTAACCATGCTTTGATGAACCTGTAACCTAGCTCTGATACCACTTGATAGGACCTAGGCTCACAAAGCTCTGATACCAACTGTCAGGATCTACTGCCCACTAAGGGCACACTTGATTACCTTTGTATTAGCAACTAAACACGTAATTTAACCAGAATGATAAGTAACTAGAAATATTAAACAACACAGAATATGAGAGACAATAACCAATTGTATTAATACTTATCCAGAAGAAAATACAATAAAGAAGATGCCACACTTCTTACACCTCTAGAGCTCCCACACTTCTAGGGCTCACCAATAATTCTCTTTCAACAGTTCACTCTCTCAATTACGGTCACAACAATCAACTCAAACAAAGAGTTGTTGTTCACCTCCACCAGTCAATAACAATGCTTCTAGTACACCAAGTACACAACCGTACTCCAAATAGATCTCCCTGCTCTTGTAACAACCTGTAAATCACTAGACCTTACTTACCACATAGATATCTCTACACCCTAAATAACCCTTGTCCTTGCCTCACCAAGTCCTTATGATTCTTCAACTAGTACCCCGATGGATCTTCTACCAGAACTTGCACAACCTGCAACTCTCCCTGATCATACACACTCGGCACCCCTTTGGAACTAGGAGGAGCTAATCCTTGCTCGCTTCTACAAGCCCTCTTGGCTATCTAACACTCTTGCTCTCTCTCTTCTGAAGGAGCTAATCTTTGCTTTCTCACTCTAGTACAATTTTACAATACAGCCCATGAGTCTATTATATAGATCTCATGCATACAATAATTAGACATTCTTAATTACAATAATTAGAAACGCAACTCCAAGAATAAAATAAGTCTTTACATGTAAATTGACTGTCTAAAAATAGACCAGTTCTTGACCTGCATGCAAACGCATGCACACACAGGTTGCCGACGTCGGCTCCTTTCTAACCGATGTCGGTCGACTCATAACCGACGTCGATTGCTTCTGCACTATAATATGACCGGCGTAGGTTGATCAGACCGACATCGGTTGCCCTGCAACTTGTTCTGCAACTCAGCAACCTCCGCAACTCCTCATGTTCGCATCTTGGTGAAGCTTTTAGCTCCACAACATAACATGTAGTTTATAATAAAAAAATTAAATATTAAAAACTATATATATGCTTATTGTAATCTTTATATTTTTTTAACACATTTTAAAATTTTATTTATTTGATATAGCTTACTAAAAAATTGATTACATTTTGTAGTAAAAAGTATAAATATTGTCATACGACCCTTGAAATATGTAGCATTATAAATGAACTATTTGTAATGAAGCATCCACAATGTAAACAAATATAATAAATAATGGTTAATTAATTATGACAATTAAATATATAATAAAATATTAGAAATAAAATACTTTTATTTGTAATTTGGATTTGTAAATGCATAACCAAAGTTGTAACAATTGTCACAATCAAATTTCGAATAAAACAAAGATGTTTGGTATGCCATACAAACACTCTTAACAAATTGTTAAGAACACAACCATCATGACTATACAACTGCATCTAATAGATGATTTTATTCCTATGTTATGATGTTATGGGTTTATTCACCTACTTTTGTGCCTTCACTCTTTGCCCTAATTACGTATGTTGTAACTCATGCCTTCTTGTAATGAGCTAATTGTGTTTGATCTAAAGTGTCAAGAAAAGTAAATTGGGGGTAATGTGCTATAATGTTTTAAAAAATTATCCCTCCTTTAGGATCAGAATAAAGATGTCAATAAACATAAATTACATAACACAAATAACTTCCGAAAGTGACCCAACAATTCTCCACAATGGAATGCTAGCTAGAAAATGAGAAGTGTTTGCTTATTGATTGATTTTCAAGTGAGCTTAATCACTTATCTATTTATAAGGGAATTTGAATTTAAATTCAACAGTATTGATGTGCATGCCATCTTCCAATGGCTAGAAACATGAAAGGCAAAAAATAATGGATGGACATCTACAAATAAAATGAGATTGAAATGCAAGGCTTGAGGACCATACACACATTCTTGATAGGGTGTTAACATCTTACAAATGATATTGACACATGATAGAAAAAATGAAAAATAAATTTAACAGGATGGCAGAAAGATTGAAGAAGTTGGTTTCAAAACACTACATTTGACAAGAGGACTAATATTTCTAGATTTGAACCAAATTATCTATACATAGACAAGTGTGCTAATACTCATAAAATAATTTAAATAAAATACAATAGTCTATTTTAGGTGTTTACATAATTCCCCACTTTGAGGTGTGTGCTTAGCTTGGATAGCTTAAGAATACAATTCAAAGTAAAGATACACAAAAAGAATACAAAAATGATATTGCATATCTAAATTTCTAGGCACTCAGCCTTAAAACCTACAAACCCACTTAACTTTCAAGCATAAAGATGGGTAAACATGAAAAATAATAAATGTTGAATATGAAGTTAACTAATATTAAAATACCCCATATTTTTTTCAATAAAAAATATCCCATTTGTCCTTGCTATGTAGCAAAAGTCCCATGGATTTGTCATACCATTGAAAGAGAAAGATGTTGGAAATGTGTTGTATATTCTCCTTGTATTTTGGGTACCCATGGTTTGACACTTATGGTATTGGTAAACATTGTTTCGATATCCATGGTTTTAAGACCCACAATTTTGGTACCCATAATATTATAGGGAAAAAAAGAATTTAATGTACCTATATATACTTGCACATATTGTAAAGAAAAATAATAGCTTGACAGTGCATTATTGTATTATAAATAATTGATTTATGTAACATCCCCACTAGGATCTACTTAGATTTTTTTTATTTTTTATTTTATATTTAAACAACGTATTCTTTCATTAGATTACACCACGAGAATCTAATTAGTGATCCAAATAAAATACTCTAAGCATGATAATTTTAACATAAGCATGTGACATCTATCTGTTATTGATCACTATCATCATAAGAAACAAAACATAATCGAATATAGAAAGTAATCATAGATTTCTAGCCACGATTTGTACAAACATGCATCCATTGCTGTCATGGTATAATAAGTAGATAATTACATCTCATTGGGTATAATGTTTCAATATTAATTAATATTAAACAATGTACAAGATACAAAGATTTATGGAGCACAAGTTCCTTGAACTCTAGTATCTATGACAATCTTAAGTGTCATCTCCAAAGAAGTACTATTGTGGAGAGAGAAAGCATCATTCGAGTGATTTTATAATGCAACCACAGACCATCAATCTCCCATACAATCCCCCATTAGGGAATGGCCCTCCTTTCAGGGATGAGTAGATAGTGACAATACAGGAATCTAGAGAGACAAGCTAATACCCGTGTGCCGTATGATTTCTAATAACATGCATTGTGCCATAAATAAGTCCATTCTAACATGATATTACATAAACATGTAAATCATATATATGAAATGACAATGTTTAACTAAATATTACTTTGACCAAAGTTTTCAATAGCTATTGATCTTTAGGATCAGTCAATTTTATACACACCACTTGATTTTATTACCTTCATCTGGCATTGGTGATATTAGTAAGCTAGTGAAGTCTATCTCACTACTTAATCAATGCTATCAATGCGATATTTAGTCAATATAAATACAACCAACAAATTCATAAAGATTACTTCCTACTAGCGGTCATTAATCATGTTAAACACAAGAATAATTAAAATGCATACACATTTAGTCTATAAAATATATGAATGCATCACCACTATATTATTTACCATATAATAATAAGTGATAAATACTATTTATATCAATCAGGTATAACTTATGCTCAAACTACATACTACTAATTTCCATAAGTAAATTCAAATATATTATATTCTATGACAAACACCAATATCATTGTCCATAATTTTATGTACACACTACTCAATTACAACCAACCAATCATGATAAAGAAATTCATAATTATCACAAAAACATAATCTTTTGTTTAAATAATTTGTTATATTTTAAGAGGTTGTATTCTTATAGGCATATTTTCTTCTCCCTTGGAATATTGTGACTTCTTTTTAAAATCTATTAAATTAAAGATATAGGCATATGACCCAATACACCTATATATGTTATATTTTTATATGAATACTTAAGTCCATATGTAATTCACTATACAATATAAAAACACTAACACTAATTCCTCATAATAACAAGATAGTGAAAACACTCTAAGTATTTTCACTGTTATATTGATATCTCTCTACAAACAATCATATCATCTTTATCATATTGACCTCCAGCCAATGAGAAAAAAAAGTCATTGACCCAAAAACTACTTTTGGAAAGAAAATGAATTTAACTCAAATGCCCAAAAAAAACTCATTGACACTAACCTACATGTAGAAAGAAAATAAGGAACCCACCTCGATTACACTTATTTCAGTGTAATCTTTACTCCTTGTAATAAAATCCCACTTTTACTGAATTTAAAGTTCTCACATCAATTACATTTTTTTGGCCGCTATAATTATCTGGTTTTACAAAGAATTAGCTCACCATAAATTCCATCCAATTTATTCTCTACATATCTCATTGGGGTAATCTTCAATCCTCATTCACGTTTAGTTTTTATTTATTTGTGTTTTCTAATAGGATTTTACCTTTTCATTGGAGAATTTATTCTCTTTCTAGCTTATTAGTTTGTACTATTATCATTGCTCCTTATCTACTCTAGGTTGTTATGTCACACTTTGTTGATTATGAAAATACAAATTCTATCTGCTAATTGGAAAATTAATTGATATATAAGCTTACCATCAATATATAAACCATATGGAATATTTATCAACTCCTCTAATGTATAATTGAACGTGATAAACCATATCATCTATTATACCATCCCCACTAGTATAATATTTTATCAATATGCTAAACCATAATATTTTATCGATTTATACCATCTAATGTATACATATATGGTTTAAGGTTAAAGATGGTTTATATTAGTCATAAGTTACAAAATATATCATTGATATCACTATTTATTTACTATTTTAAAATAAACATGACACAATATACGATTTGCATTTATCCTAATTTATTGTATAGAGGTTCACTACGTATTTAGATTAATACTTTATGACTATTGCTGCATATTTTAAATCAATTTGCACCATATACCCATATCATTGTGTTTGGATAAATACATTCATCATTTTACCATATAAATATATTCTCAAGATAATTACATTTAGTATGATGTTGTACCATATAGTGATATACCATGAACCTTATTTTGACTCCAAGGAACAAATCATTGTAAGATGCCAAGAATATATCACTGTCATCACATATAGTTCACTATTATGTTTATATGTGCATTTTTCTTAATTAAAGGCTATTTATTTAGAAATTAAGTATATTATAGTGAATTTATTAGAAAATTAACTTGTATTCATATTCACTACAAATAACATATACATGTATTCATAATGAGTATTCATATTATAATATGTATATAATAGGTGTACATTAACATGTATTCATATTCACTATGAATAAGTAGCGAATATTAATCCACATAGATGTATGCATGAAGTAAATATTAACATGGGGGATGTTGTGTAGACTAATTACCCAGTAAATACCAGATTCTTGAGTCTAATTAACATTAATTATCAACCCAGGGTGCACATGTTTTTTAAAGATGTCAACACTATATATGCATTATTGATTCATAAATTAGCTTGCTTTACTAGTTACAGTACAATAAACTTGTGTTGAATTCACCAGATAGTTATACTATGAAACTATTATGACAAAAATACTTCACACTTATAAATCACACATGTATCACACTTTATATAATCAGATTAATAATGAAATCTACTTACACACTCTTAACTAAGGAGGGTTAGGATCTTCACTACAACTCCTTCCGAGGGGGACCTTCCTCATTTAGAACTGAGTTCCAATCCTTCTCTGAGATATTTGCAAAAGCTTCTTACAAAATAAAATTTCTCATTACTCAAATATGTAGTAATTAAAGATTGCTATAGAAGATTACAATGCAATGACTTCTATAGTTCTATTAATTATTCAATCTTTAATTTCAACTCACTAACTCCTAATCTGATCTAGGTTCTGCCATCAAATACAGAAGGTAGTTTATTAACTTCTAACCAAAGACACCAAACTAGAAAAAATATAAATACTTTAGAAATCACCCCAGTCAACCTTCAAGTGGTTAGTAACTGAAGTTACTTGTTTTAGGCTTGACTGGGTTAAGGACAAGGTATACTATTTTCTTGTTTTATTTCTTTTTGTCTCCTTCCCATTGTCTTGTCTTTCTCATCTTTGAAAAAACATCCAAATTTCCTTCCATGTAGGGAGTCCATACAATAGATGTGGTCCTTTCCAATCATCCATTCAGTTCCTAAGACAACTAGATGTGTTCTTAAGATCTGATCATAATAATATCTCTATTTTGTATAATGGCTATGGGCAACCTATAGGTGAAGCCTACAGTTTCTACAAGCACTCTTCATTGGCTAAAAAAAACCTATAAGTGAATCTTATAGTTGTTATAGGTAACTTATAATGGCTATGAATAGCTTGTAAGTGGATCCTATAGTTGTTGTGGGCAGTCTATAAGTGTTGTGCCCAAATGAGATCCTACAGTCTTATGTTATCCTTTAAATGCTTGTTAAATAAAGTTACACAAGTATAATATAATCAAGAAAAAAACATTAAAAATTTATAACATAACACACACACACACACACACACACACACACACACACACACACACACACACGTTATGTTATGTTATAAATTTTTGATGTTTTTTTCTTGATTAAATTATATATATATCAATACACACACAAAATCATAAATTCATTTATTCATTTGTATGAGACATGGATGGTTATGGGGATTTACATATAAAAATATATATACTAGGTATGGATGAGGATACAAAATAGAGCAATTGGTGGCCTCATCACACCCCCTACTTAACCTCTTACTCGACCTCGAGCAAGACTTGGCTGCATTTTGAAATCACATTTTTTTTTAAAATTGAGGGGCTTAGTGTAGCCTGACCCTTCAAAGATATAGAAGCCTTTAACATCATCAATGTTCTCCCATCATTTCTTCTCATCCTCTATATCAGCTAAGACCTTTCCCTCCCAATCAGAAATTAAGAACCAAAACAAAGGAGGTTGAAACATCAATCCCAACCATTTTACCCTTCTCCTCCTGACAAGCTCAATATACATGTATACTCTATGTATGGCCTCCCTAAGGTTTTGTGGGGAGTAAGGTTCCTTTATTGTTAAAGCATCAAAGATTTCTGCCCATCTATGGAAACAAGAAAGAAAATTTTTCTTGCCATCTCCTTCCATAATACTCGAATAATGATTCTCAACTTGTACCTATTTTCTAATAACCCATGCTTGTGGAGTAATTGAGTTCATGAAGGAGATCCATTCTTTTATTATATCATCTAGATTACTTGATTCACCCTTGATCATCATGGTAGCTTCTTTTTCTTGATACTCTTCCACTTGTTTCTTTCTTCATGTTTCATTAAGAACATATGAAGAAAATGTATTCAGTTGGATATCCCCCAATTAGATATTTGGATTCCAATCTACATTACTGGGTAAAACATATTGGTGGATGTAAAATTCACTTAATTGAGCTTGGAGGTCAAGATCAACATGTCTATATACTTCAAAGAAAGATTTTGGGTCACAAACCATGTAAGACTGATCATTATAGATCCTGTCATATCTAAATTTAAGCCATCTCTCTTCAAAGTAGACAACATACACCCTAGAAGGTGATATTCACTCCATTAACATTTTAATGGTTTCATGTATTTTATTAATATTTTCCTTTAGATATTTGATCCTAGTTTTAGCCATTTCTAGTCTTTTTTTTAATTCATCTTATTGTTCTCTTGTTTCAACATATACCTTAAATCTTTGTACTAACTTATTGTAGTGAGTTTCATCATCACCAAATTTTTCCTTAATAAAATGTAGGAGGTCATCATTTTTTACAGGTGTGGTAGTTGAAAGATCCACATCAATAACTTATTTTTCTATAGGTATTTTTGTAGTGGGAAATAGAGGAGAAAATCTATTACAAAAGGGTACCAAATCTAGAGCATAATCTACTTCAGGTGCTTCTATGGCCAAGGTAGATGAAGTTACTGCAAGTTCCTCTAAGGAAGTTGTTGCAGGTTCCTCTAATAACCTTTCTCTATCCATAGAAGGTTCTACAAATTTTGCTACCCCTAGAAGTGTTTCAATGCCTCTCTTACTTTTCAATTCTATTATCTCATTATTCAACATGTATATTTATTTCATAGTGTGTTCCAATGTTTGGAACTCCTGGGCATGAGGAAATATCCTTTGTTCTACTTCTATTTTCATAGTCTCTTCTTTTGTCAATTCCTCTTCTACTGCAGGCCTATCTATCATTCTCAATTGTTCTTTTGTATACCTAATGTGTCTAAGGAGATCAATGTCTTCCTCAATGAATCTAGATGGTTGGGTTTACTATTCTTCTTTTTCCTTGGCATATTCCTCATCAATAGACCATTTTTCAATTTCAAACCCATCAGGGGTCTTCCAAAACTTGAGCTCTTTCTTTGGCTTTTCATCCTCACTGATGTCTATGGGTGAGGAGGCTATAGTTGTCTTTTATTTCTTAATTCTTTGAGATATCCTAGGAGGAGGTCACCTTCTTATTGATACCATGAATTTCTTTTCTTTACTTTTCATCTTCCTTTCAAGAGGGTGGCTGATGGAACTTATTCTTATTGTGCAACAGTTGATGGAAGAACTTCATCTTGTCCTAAAGGAGCTTTGGTGGAAGAATCAATCTATGGTGAGGAGATAGTGGGAGAAATAATATGCTACTATGGACTTCCCTCCTTTTTTTTAGAAGGAGGTAGGAATAGTTTCCTTCTCTTTCTTTTACCCATAGCAATTTTAGATGGATCCTCAATAGCTACAGGCTGGCCAATAGCACTAGTGCCTACAACATCTTCTTGTACAATCTGTTGGGCTTGCTCATCAAGGGATTACTCCTCATTATTACCCTCTTTTTTGAGGTTCATTATTCTCTAGGGATAAAAACTATTACCAACTTAGATCAGGTTTGATAGAGTTTATTTCATTTTTAGTTATCAACCATTTAAGCAATGATGGGATAGGGCTTTTTCAATACCCTTCAGGTACTCTTTGGACATCTTTTTAAAAAATTTCCATAGATAATTTAGAACATTAATGGTTTTGTCATGCCTTAAATGATTCAAAAATTTAAACCAAAGAGTATAAATTCGGGAATACCTTCCTTCATAGGTCATATATCTGATGATGTATGAGGCTATCTCCATCCAAGCTGTAGGTAAACTAAGTCTCTCCACACCACCTTTCTTTAGTACTAGTCTTTCATCTCCCTGACAAAACTACTATCTAGATTATTGACCATTGGGTTTGTCTTGCTAGTTTGCTCCTATACTTGGCAACCTAGTTGATTGGCTCACCAATTCTTTAATGAATGGGAATGTGATGCCATGTATAGTAGCTTGGTCTCTAGTAAAGGATCGTGTAAATTTCCTAGCAAAGGGTTATAAGAAATGCTATAATTTCTCAAAATAAGTGGTCCAACTAGCTTTATTGAAGATAACCCAGTTGTCTTGGTCTCCTTAAAGTTGCCTATGATCCATGGGTTCTCTCCTCACAACTGACCCTCCCATTATGCTAAGTTTAACCTTTCTATCAATATTTTTAACCAATAATTCGCAACACACTATGTTTGGCTTATAAAAATATGCTTGTAGTAAAGTAGAGTTTGTTTAATAATGATAGTTTTTGGTTGCATGTTGCAGGGTTATAGGTTATGGCATGCTTCAACTTTGTGTGAATAGTTGTACTTGTAAGGGAAAGTAATGAAATTGATTATTTTCCCTATAAGGTATTATGGCTTCACTATGGCATCTAATATTGCATGTATGGATCCCATAGTGCATGTTATTCTCACCCACAACATCCTCCCCCCACATGAGCTGTCACATGTTGTCAAGTGACATAGAGTGAATAGGATGGAAGGGACAAAATGGGGTCATAATTAGGGGTATAAGTGTCGGTTGGAACGTCATCATGTGGGTTTAAGTGTGAGTTAAAGGGTATTAATGAATGACGTGTGTCATGATTTAATATAATTTTTAATATCATACAGCTATATTAAAATAATAAATACTATTTAATGATCAAAATATATGACATACCTTTTTAATGGTTTACCTAGAGTTACGTCAAAGTTTTGCATGTGAGTGTTTGCATGTAAGTGATTGATGGAATGCAATGATTGTGATTGTAGTTGTAACTAAACTAAAGTGGACCCCTTTGGATTAATTATGAGATCATAATATATTAGGCTTCTATGGTTCCCTCATCACACCTGCATTTGATTCATGATAGCTTGTATGAAACTGAAATAGGGGTCTTAGACTTGGATGATAGATTATTGCTTTCCTATCACAAGGTGGTTATTACAGAGATGGGTGATCCAAGTCAAGTGCTACATGAACATAGAAGAGGGTAGCTGAAGGTGTTATTGCTTTTTGATCTTCTTCTATGTGAGTTTGCATGATTTACCTCTGTGATATCTTACTGCCTATGGCTTTTGCCTAGTGACTTTACCTTGTTATTCAAGGGTAGGCTTGAGCAAAGTTTTAAATTTTCTAATCTAATCCTCCTTCATTCCTCCTTTGACTAGTTTGGTGTCTTCCTTGTATGCTCAAAAATCTCATATACAAGGTCATATCATAGAGAGAAGTTAGGGTATACCTGTAGCAACTAGAGATGGTGCCTATAACAATTGCAAAGTTGTGCCCAACTATGAGAAAAGTACTTTTAGTAGCTACAGAAGAGTCTGTAGAAACTAAATGAGGTGCTTGTAGTAGCTATAGAAGAACCTATAGTAACTAAATGAGGTTCCTATAGTAGCTACAAAATATCCCTTGACAATTGGAGGAAAATGAACAATTTGCTCAGAATGATTGTTTATTTTTCATTTTTTTTTGTCCCTAAATAGCTAACAAGCTAGTTTTCTATTTAGGCCCATTTTATAGTTTTGGGCAGCTAATAGGCTAGTTTTCTACCCAAAAACTACCAACAATGCCTAAAAAGGGTTTCAAGTATTGGGTTTTTTCCTACTCTAATTGTTGCTTGTAGTAGAATATTTATTCTGGGTCCTTGCCAAGTCAGTAGTGAGGGACTAGTTAAGGATCAAGTGAAGGTCTCAATATTCATGCCATAGGAGGGCTAGGATTTCATCCTCTCCTTCTTCATCTATGTTTAGGTTGGTTCTCCCTTTGTCTAGTGAGACACCATGTTAATTGAACACATCATTGTATCCATTTTATAATTGTATGTGTATGTGCTTGGAAAACTCTTCCTGAATGAGTGGATTTTTGTACAACTTTAGTTTATAGCCATTGATCAGTAGATGAAATTTTACTAAATCATTGGTTTGGAGTTGCACTACTTTATTTTCATAAACATGCTCAATCTCAAATGAACCAAGCCATCTGGTTTGTAATTTTCCCTTGAGATCCTTGTATTTTGAATAAAAAAGAAAGGCCCAATCTTATACCTTGAATTACTTGGTCTTAATGTAAATATCATGCCAGCTAATTTGATGGTGTTGTACAAGTTCTATGTATATAATGCTTGTTGTCTATATTTATCTAAGGCATTCAATTATATAAGCCTTTCTTTATGTGCTTCAGATATATCCATCCCAAGTAGTAGTGATGTCTGTAAGGTCTTATGCTCAAATTATATTGGCAAGATAGGTTTCTTCCCATAGGCCAACTCATATGGGGTGAAGCTTGTAGTAGCCTTATATATGAATCTGTAAGCCTAAACAGCTTCAAAAAGTCTAGCCTCCCAATCCTTATGGAACATACTAACAGTCTTGGTCAAAATATTTTCTAACTCCTTATTGGTGACTTCTACATGTCCATTAGATTGTGGATGATATGGAGTTGATTTCTTATGCCTAATCTCATATTGTTGGAGCAAATCAATAATTAAACTAGAAGTGAATTGGGGTCCTTGATCAGTGACTATTTCTCATGGCACACTATATCTTGTGAATATTTCTTCATAGAGGAAAGCTACCATCTTCTCATCCCTGATGTGTGTAAGAGCCTTAACTTCCACCAATTTAATGACATATTCAGTACATACAAAGATGTACTCTTTGTTGTTGGATTTTAGATCAAAAGGTCCTAAAAATTCTAGGCCCATTTTTCAAATGGTTCAAGCACCATTTGAAGCTTAAAGGCATCTCATTTGAATGTGTAGGTCTCCCCATATGTTGATATCTATCATAATGAGTAGTATACCCTATTGCATCTTTATGGAGTGAGGGACAATAATATCTTATATTCAAGATTTTTACTATTGTATGCTTGGCTAAAAAGTGCCCTCCATAGGGTTCATCATGGTAGGCTTTGAGGATATTTGTAACTTCATCTTCTCTGAGACATATTTTGATGATGGAGTTAGGCCTAGTATAGAAAATAAATCTAGACAACCATGAATACTTGCCACTTTTTTGAATCAAAGCTCTTCTTTATTTAAGGAGGAAGTGTTGTGGGAGTAACCCTATGGCAAAAGGTAGTTAGCAATATAAACATACAAAGGTATGGTAAGGGTGAGGGAGAATAGATGCTCATTTAGAAATGAGTCATCCACTATGGTATCATCTTCAAGAGATTGTAGGTGTGATAAGAAATCAACCATGACATTATCCCTACCAAGCTTATCTACAATGGTGATATCAAATTCTTGAAATAAGAGTAGTCATCTTATCACTCTATCTGGGACAACTGGTTTGTTCATAAGGTACCGAATGGTTGCATGGTCTATATGAAAAAAAGACTTGATACCCTATGATGTAGTGATAGAACTTGTTGATAGCATAGACTACTACCAAGAACTCTTTTTGGCAACTACTATTTTTAGTAATTTTTGCATGCAACACACATAGATCTAAAATTCTCTAAAAATATTCTAGACACCAAAATAAACCTATTAGATGAATTTCAACTGATGTTCACATTTGGTTACAAAAATATACAATTTCTGAAATTAGAAAAAATTCAAAAAAATATTAAAATGCATTTTTAGACCCTCAAATGGTCACGTATGGCCTTAAAAAATATTAAAAACATCCATAACTTGATAGGGTTGGTTATGGTTGCATCAAAAATTTTGAGATAGTCATTTTGGCATAAATAAAAGCTCAAACTAAGCTATGGATTAAAAGTTATGGCCTCTATATGTTTTGACTTATTTTTTGCATCAAATGAAAAATATATTTATTTGTTATGTTTAGTAACCATCATCCATTCTATAAAATATAATTTTATCCTTTGATTGGATACAATTTCAAGACATAGAGTGCCTACAACAAGTAGGAACCACCCACAACCACTAGCCATGAGCACACATAGAAACTAACTGAGTGCACCTGTAGCAACGATTGTAGGTGGACATTTACCAGAACATAATAAAACTTCCAGATTTCATCTCTAAGCATTTTCCATCTCACTCAATGATATCCAACAATCATGTAACATGATAATAAGTTATTATAACCATATGGTAAATCTATTTGACCATGTCCTTATTATTGGATTGTACGGTCATGTGGTTTTAACCATCATAACACCCTTCTTGTCTTCATTTAATTTTTGTCATTGAATATGATCTTTTGGTTGTAAAAATTATGTCTCTACTCATATAATAATATGTCTTCCCTATAGAAAGAAAAGAGTTGTATGTGATTACAGGTTTACATGATAACATAGAAAATGAGTAAGAGTGATAGAGTTGTTTCAATCATTTGTACTTTTTTGTAGTAATAATTTCATCTCTATATAATTTGATCAAAGAAAATTTGGGTGATTTTTTTTTTTATCAAGGAAGGGATCTAAAATATAATTCCAGCCAAGTAAGGCCCACTTAAGTAGATATTTCAATTTAATTATGTGTTTACAATCTAGTTTTGTGTATGTGTATTTTGGTTTCTATAATGGATTTATTTACAATTAATTGTTCTTATGTGTGATTGATAAAAAAAATTCAATTCAAAGTACAGTAAGATTCCAAAACATTATTGATTCCCCTTATGCACTTTTCCCTTTATGAAAATTTCAATATAGCAAGTGTGTTTACATTCCATTGTTTGCACTTATGTAAAGAGTGTCTCATATATGTAATCATTAGTAACTTAGCCTTCCAAAGAATCTAGTTTTCATATACTTTTTTTTTATATTTAAGTTAAAGGGAGCGGGGGGGGGGGGTATTTTTTTAAACTAGGGTCCCCAAACCCTAGGATAAGTTCAAGTACAAAATAAACAATAGGATAATCAAGCCAAAGAGAAAAATAAGGACCAATATAGTCTAGAAACATCTACAAAATATCCCTATTATAGCCACAGAGCAACATAAAAACTAATCTAATTCTAGGATTCTAAACACATCTTCTCAGTATGCCTTCATTTTCTTAAGATTCATATCTTTTTGCATCAATAAACTTCCATGATCTACTATGTGTTGGGCACCACTACTCTGCCCCTTTTTACCATTACCTTTACCAATGTAGTTGGGTTCAAATAATTATCTAAGATGTGCCCTAAGATTTTAAACATTTTGAATTCATTCATACATTGCAGCCTTACTAAAATTTACAAAAAAACTTATCGTATTCTACATATTCTCATTAGCATGTTCTAATAACTCCACTCTGAAGTTTAGACCTTGAATCTCGTTATCCTCCTCCCTAGCTGCCAAGGTTTGTGACATTCTAGTATTATCCTATTGAAGCACATTCATATTTCTCTTGAGCTCAGTAATATCATGCATAAACTACCTCATTATGGATTTCTAAATGTCAAGTTATTCCATGATTCTATTTATGTTCTCCTTGCCTTTGAGTGAAGCCACCATATTATTGAACACCATGTTCTAGTCCTTTTCTTTCTATGAAGTCTCCCCTTTCTCCATAGTTGTAGTCTCCCCAGTCTCTTTCTATTTCTTAGCAACTATCTAAACTTGAACCTGCTCTCTTTCCTTCTCTCCTTCTTTTCTACGCTCTTTCATCTCCTCATTGTCCCTATCCACTTCAATGACAGTCTCATTACCTCTCTTATTTTGTGCCTCCTATAAGTCATTGTTCCCTGGTTTCCCTATTTTTATTTGTTGTATTCTAAGTTTTTTGATGCACTTCTGAGTCTATTTTTAATGTTGTCCTAATATTTATCAATAGTTTTCCCCTTCTTGACATTATCTTTCTCGACACATTTCTTCTTACTCCCTGAAATCCTACTCGAGCTACCTGGATATTTGATCTAAACTTTTTTAATCTTCCTAATATCTATCAGCCCCTCCTTAGGATTCTCTTTCTAGTTCTAAGAGATGTTAGGCATGATTTTATTCATGCATTTAAATTACTTGAAAATAAATAAAATTATCCCCTCATGCCTCAGAGTGGAATAATTACCATTCTTGAATTTCAGTATAGAAGTCTCCATAGATTTGAAAATAAAGAAAGGAAAACTAAAAAATATCCCATACCTAAAATAATTTAGTATTCTAAACATAGACCATCTCACTACATTATATCTACCTTCTAAAGTAAATTATTAAATTATATAGAAGGCTACCTCAATGAATGGCCTAGGAAGTGATTCCCTATCAAAGTCATTGTGTAGTTGCACCAAATTCTCATTGTCTTTCAAAAAATCATCTTTATCTAGTTTGAATTCTCTTGGAGTGTATTAGCTCTTAGTCTCCTCAATTGCTAGGTCATTCACATGTGAGATAAGTTCCTCCATGATGTCTAGCATGACTCCATTAATATTCATAGACTTATCCTCCTAAGCCTTTGTAAATAGAATAAAGAGATGTCTATCAAAACCTTCAATTCTTTCCATAAATCTCATGAAACTACCTACCTGAAAAGCAGTCCAAAGTCTTTCATTTTCTATAACTTCTAATTGAATTTTAGGTTTGATATTTTTTGGTAAAGCCATTCTATTACTCTTACCTTCACTCTAGTTACAACTACTATCATTGTTCTCCTAGATGATCCAAAAGGAACATAAAACATGTATTATGTTTTGGTGTTCTTTGATATGCTTTGCCCTTTCTATATGTTTCTCCTTTGAACCCCTAAAATTAACCACATAATACCTAAGTCCCGACTCATTTTGTGTAAATTAATGTCCTTTCTATAAATTTAGGAAAGCATCTATATGCATAACATTATTTTTTCTTTCATTAATAACTTTTAAAAGTAACTCCCTAGGGAGGTCTTCATGGCCTATCCAAGTTTTAAAACCCACATTGTCAAATCCCCTATTTTCAAACCAATCATAAATCCCATTTCCTTCTCTATATGTATGATGGATGTTCACCTACTGAAAAGAGTTCAGAATGTCTCTAGCTTCATCAATGACATGCTTGATAGACCAGCTTATCAAATTTTTACCAATCAAATAATTAACAATGTTCAAGGATTTTCCCTCCACCAAAAGATTTTATACATTAATTTTCTTAGTCAATCCAATCCCCCTTAGTGAATCCAGATCTTTATGCCAATGATTTATTTTCAAACCCATATCTCCTGCATAAGTGACAATCAATTTGCCCTTGTGACCTCTGATAATTCTACCCTCCCCCCCGCCCCACTACTCCTGTATTTCCCTTTGAAGCTCCATCAAAATTGAGCTTCATCCATCCCTTGGGAGGGGGTTTCCACTTCATTATTTTCCTTATTTCATCCTTGGGGTCTAGTTTCCCTAACTCTAAAGTATTTGGTGTTCAAAGGGAAGAAGATTTTTACCTTTCTTGATTTAAACTGATCTATAAATTTCTTTGGTGTAGTTAAATATTATTTCAGAGATATCCTTGTTATATCTATTACCCTTAAATATTTTATTGTTTCTTGCTCCCCAAATCCTCCATATAATGTGCATCAGAATCAAGTTTCATATCTATTTAAGACGTGATTTTTTGAAAGGACAACTCCAAGACATCCAAACTTCCAGAAGTGAACATGGTTGCACCCATGAAATATTGATTTTTTTAATGAAAAAAATCCAAATTTTCCATGTGAAAGAGCAAACAACTAATAAATGGAACACTGATTCATTTTCCTCTTCACACAAAACACATCTATTCATAATAATGCATCCGCTTTTCCTCAAATTATCCACTATCAAAATTTTATTTTGAATAGCAACCCATAAGAAGAAGCTAATTTTAGGAATAAGGCTTTTATCCCACACTCCTTTCTAGTTAACCACATCCTATTATTGCTGAGAGATTAGATCATAACTTGAATTAACTTTATATTGGCCATCAAAAGACTCCTTCTAAACTAGTTTATATTCACTAACTATCCCTGAGATGTGGATGATACATAGTACATTATTTAGTTATGCTATGTTCAAATTATTATCATGATTTATGAAGTCTAGACTCAGATATTTCCATTGTATACATCCCTCCCTTACCTACCAATATTCAATGACATTATCCCCATACTTCTACCTCAAATTATCTTGAAGGTGAATACCAATATATCTCTGTATAGGCATCAACTCCGTAATCTAGTTATCCTTCCAAAATTCTATTTTCCTACCATCACCTATTTTCCATTTGTACTGTTCATTAATTAACTCTTTGTTAGCAGTTAAAAAATTCCAAATATGTAAGCCTCTCACCAAATGATCCTCAGTCAAATGACAACTAGGTCTCTTCCTTCAAGATATTTGAAGGAGAGAATCTTGCCCCAAACTAAATTCTTGGTTATGAGTCTCCAAATAGATTTGTAAATAAAATATTTGTTAACTAGCTATAAATTTCTAATGCCTAGATCATCACAAATTTGTTTGTTGTAAACTTTATTCCATGCTACCAAGCAGAATTTTCTTTTTCCTCCATCCCAACCCAAAGAAAGTTTTTTTGGATCTTAATAAGTTTATCCTAGACTCCCTTGGGTAGATTAAACAAGGATAGAATGTATATAATTTATTGATACCTTGTTGATACCTTAAAAAAGTATATGAACCTTGGGTTGAAAATTTAAATAATGAGCATTCTCAATAAAATAAGTGACTACCCCTCTGGATCACATATATTAGATTGTACACATAGTGATTGGAATGCATCAATTTAATTAGGGAGTTGATTATTCTAGTCTAAAAGTGTTATTATAGATCACCTTTACTTTCATATAGTGGCCGCTTAGGAGATAAAATACATATAAGTAAAGTATAAGTTGTTATCTCAGGGGATAATGGGTTATTAAACAAGGCATGTGAATTCATTAAATGGCTACTCTAGATGCACCTTGTTATAACTATAAAACCTTAGCATGAAAATTAGTAATAGTCTTATCAAGGAAATGTGTAGAAGGTGAGTTTTATGATTCAATGTGTATAGTCATCATAGGATGGATAGATGTTACGAGTGTAGGAACAATCATGGATATTTTATACAAGACTTGAATTTCCCCCATGCTTTGGGTGGATGTTACATATATCATTAGAGGTGTAGATGTAGGTATAATACCAATATTAGAGGTTTGAACACTTGAAGTGGAGGTACTATCTTGAAATAATGGGTTGATATCATAGAAGGGACCATATTTTCCCCTATATTTAATAGTTTGAGACAACATTTTAGGTTCATCTCTTGAAATATATAACATTGTGTCAAGTTGTTATAGATTCAAGATAATAAATTTAGTGAATTCTTGGTCATCAATGGAATCAAGTTGATTTATAGTATTTATTTCATGCATATCATTAAATGATTCAAAAACATCATCATAAGCAATTTTTTTACCTTTCCATGTACTTGTGTCATACTCATGCCTTTGGTTGTTGCTGTCAACTTCCACCTTCCTCCATTGACTTCTTGGTGTTGTTACCTCAACACTCACATATTCACTCTTTGCCTTCTTAATTACCCATAATTTTTCCTTCTTAATATCATTTGGCTTCTCAAGGCATCTAGGCATCCTATACCCATGCTCTTGTGCCAACACTTCTTTTTTCTTTCAAATTTACTTATTCTACCATTTAGACATTACATATCCATGGTTAATTGAGAAATCCACCTTTATCTTTACTCTAACATATATATTAGTAGCTTCATGCTTATGAGAATAATAAAAATCAACTTTTGAATTCACCTTTACCTCCTTAATGGGTTGTTCCATGGGTTCTTTGACTTGCATGGTGTCTTCATTATTTGGACTTTCCTCTTCCTTTATGCTTGGTTATTCTCTTACCTCTTCTTGGTTTTCAATGGAATCATGGAATTCATCTTCATCTTCCATCTCTATTATTATTTGTGTGGGGTCCTCAGTACCTTCCTTATGCATTAACCAATGCATTCCTTCTTCTTTATCAACAACAACAAACTCTTCCTTTTCTCTCTTGCACATTCACTTGTGAACTTGGTATCTCATCTTACACCAATATTTTCATTCTTCAAGGCCTTCCTCTTGACCTTCATAAGGCTGCTCATACCTAAAATTACACATTCAAATACAACATTAGATATAAAAACAAGAGACCACAAGGTCCCTATGAGTGCTTTCTTCACCAACACTTTCATCTTCTCTTTCTTCTTTCTTCTTTTTCTCTTTAAATGAATAAAATGAATGAATACTTCAATTTGTTGTTGATTAATAGCAGGTCTATATATATATAGTGGGAAACAGTTCATAACTATTCAAAAACTAACTCCACATAATCACCTAACCATTATTCTTTAGTTAGGCTAATCACTTAACCAACACAACCACCTACCACCTAACATCTAACCTACACTATGCTCATTAAGTACTAATTGAAGCTATTTAATAAACCACCGAAATAACTAAATTAAAAAAACACCTAATAGTTCACTAAATAATGTAATATAATCAAATTTTGCCAACACTCTTCAATGAGAAACTTCTTCACAATCTCTTTCTCATCTTGTTGCTCACTTGGCAACTTGTCTACACTCTTCAAGCCTCTATGGGCTTCTCTTTTTCTTGGAAATATCCTTTTGCCTTCTTCTCCTCTTCATTAAGAGATCTATTGGCCACTTCAACCTCTTCTTCATTGGCTATACGCATGCTTTCCTATTCAACTGCATCCAAGACTCATCTTTATTTGTAAACTTAACTAAATCTCTCTTCAAACTAGCAATCTCTTTATCAATTTCATTACTAGTCATACCTTTCTTCTTTTGGATGTTTGTCTTCTCCTTAGGACTCTCATGTACTCTGTTGCTTTGAATTTTTCTTATCAACTTCTCCATCTCTATGTCTCTTTTCTTCTCCAAGCTTATTCTACCTTGGATCTATAGCTTCTCCTTCCTCTTGTCTCACCCAAGTTTCTTCCTCTTTGCTTGGTATATTGACTCACTTATCCATGCTTCTCCTTAGATACCTCAAGCTTCTTATTGCTATCTTTCCTCTCTAAATAACTCATTCACCTTTTTCAAGCTTTTATTGGCATCTAAACCAATCTTCTTTGGCATGATCTACTTCCTATTGGCTAGAGTTCATGCAAAGACAAAAATACATACCTTGCATACTATCACTTCTAATATATCAAATCAAAATTCTCCTCTTTTTGTCTAGGGTTTAAATATTACTTAGATATTCAACTTATTATTTTCTATAAATCCTTTACTTGTGCATAAGTTATTGTGCTCTGATACCAAAGATGGTGCAAACACAAACCGAGTGCATACTCAAACTCATTTCCAAACCTCCTCATTTCATTAGTAATATTAACAATGTGTATTCTTCAAAGAAACATAGGGCTTAATATTTTAACAGGATTCTTAATTGATTGTGTTGACCATTACAACACCCTATAATCCTTCTTCGGGTTTTATAAAAAGATCTAAATGGCTTAAATGCTTAGTGATACTCTATGTGACCCAAACAACATGTGCATGCATATGGGTATGGATGTTGTAGATCATGAGTTATCTACTTGTATTCATGCATATGATCTATTTGTTGATCACATATTTTAATAAAACATTGCTTAAGTGAATGTTTCAGTTCCATCCTTCTCAACATACATAGGTTCTCATGCACAGAATATAGAAAACAATATACAAGGACTAATTGAAATTATATCACGTAGACCTTTTCTCCTCTGACTCAATATCAAATGAATGCATTCCTTATGCATGATCTTTGCCTTCTTCATTTCCTTCATGTAATCCTTGATATTATTACATCTAGGGTTTAAATCTCTTGAAGCAGTCTTTTTATCTAACAACATTAACGATATTACCACATCAAGTTCTATTTTTTTTCTCTCAGCCCAAAAGCTACATAGCCACCATTCTTTCTTTCTTAGCTATTTTAATTCAACCAGAACTACATTCCATTTAAGTCAAAGATTTCAATGAATTCACAAAGCCCATCTACGCTTTCAACAGACTATGAATAAGTATTTATCTCTATGTCTATATAGAACTTGAGTTATTTCCCATAGCTGGAAGCTATTAAATAGAAGAAATGCCTTTTGAGCCATATAATGGTTTGTGTCTATGTTTAACATATTATATCTACAAGGCTCGATTTTGCTTAATATTCTATTACCTCTTATATTCCCTTTATTGTCTACTTAAAATGAGCTGTCATATTCCTCAACCCAGTCATTATGTCCTTCATTTCCATTATGGACTCGATCTCAATTCACTATGACTAATAGGAATGATATAAGAGACTAAATCCCAATGAATTCATCATTGCATATCCAATCCCTTTAAAATGCAAGAGAATCTAAGGTCAATCCTAATGCACCTCTATGTAAATCAACAAAGTCAGAGACCATTGCCCTCCAAAATAGCATCCATGGTCATGGCTTATATGCTCAGCCTTTGTAAATAGCTCTCTATTTTTCCTTCAAAGGCCACAAGTCATTCAGATCACCCTTCCTTGATCCTTTACTTCCAAATGTCATTTCCTAAAATATTTCATGCATACATTTTATGCAAAACAAAATATACATATACATGAGCTATGAATCAATTCCTCAATAGAACTTGTTGTCAATGAAGAATTGTTTTCTCCACTTTACCAACGTGTACTCAACCCTTTATAATACATAACAAACTTTGACAAGAATGTCATACTTAGTTAAATCCAAGTGGATAGAGAATCTATATAAGCATAATGATCTCCTTTATTTGACAATCTTCATTATATACATACACAACCTGATTGACTATCATAATACATAGTCACAGGCCTAAAAGCCTTATTCTTTTTTTTCCTCACATAAAACCTTCTCATTTTTTCACATTCTTATAATTTTACCTTATTCTGATCATCATCTCTCTCTCTCTCTTTAAATGAGAGATCATCCTTCTCTATCTCTCCTCTCTTGTATACATCCCTCTCTCTTCTTGAATGAGAAATAATGCATATATTACTCTTTTTGAAATAGTCTCCTCCTCCTACACCAACTTGGGCTCCAAATACAACTAAGAATATTTGTTTACAACAATATGCTAATTTATAAGATTCCCTAACAAACATCCTATGCTTGGAAGATTTCAACCATTCCCTTGATTTGCTCTACAAGCTTCCAATGTGGGATTCTTTCTAACTAACTTTTACCTTTTCCACTCTTTTCCACTTTTTACATTTGACATTTACATTTACTCCTCCTTAAATAGAATTTGGAGGGAAATACAAAGATTTGAATTTGAATTCAACTCCTAACTAGAAAATGATTTAAGATTTGCATGCTTGATGGTCTTAGCTTGACCATGTCCTCCATGATCTATTGTAGATGCTCATGCATCACCATCACTTTTTAATTGTTGGTAATCTATATGCAAAACCATCATTCAGGTTTGTGGTTGTCTTGATAAAATCACCAAATCATGAGCATAGGTGTAGATACATAATTGATGTTTTCCCATGTTCACATTAAGGTGGTGTATGCTAGGAATTAGTAATGTTCACAGGGTGGTGAATGTTATAGATTTATAGTGTTCACATTATTAATAGTTAATAGCTAAATATATATATCATTAGTTTAACAATATACTATGTATATAACTTGGAGGTTGATTAGTGAGAATTTATAGGGATCTCGAGATCCCCATATATAGCATATGCACTTCCTATATAAGTGTTATGTAATGTTTCGTATGATTTAAATGAGTATGAAGAAAAATAATACTATTGTGTGTTGAAATATTTCTCTATATTTATTTTCATTTAGCTTTTGATGTATTAAATCTTTATATCATTTCATGCAAAACCTATCAAGTTCATTTCTCATATATTTTATTTTATTCTTGGGGTGAATGATTTCATTATTGATCTTATGGAAAGTATTGAAAAATTGTGTGGTATTAGAGTAGAAGTGAAATTATCATTCATCATTCATCATTCATCATTCATCATTCATCATTCATCATTCATCATTCATCATCCATCCTAGTTATGATTGGGCTTCTTTTGACCTACTTTTTGGTAGAAACTCTAATTTATAATAATCGTGAATATCTCACAAACCATTGTAGATTTTTATTTCATTACTCCAAGGAATTCTAGGATTTGTGTAATGAACCTACAACAAAATGTTCAACCTTTCATGACCTATTTTTATAGAGTGATTGTGATTTTATGTTTTTTAATACATTTATTCCCAAACCACAAATTTCAAAAAAATCCTTATTTTCTTAAATTTTTGGAAAGCTCAAGAAATGCTATGATGGTTATTTTATTTTATTTTTTGGATTTTAGAAAAAAAATCATTCTAAAATTGGATTTTCGAATGTGGAAATCAATTTAAGGTAATTTAGTACTTTCTAGGTACACCATGGATTTCATGATGAGGTTTAGCAAGTATATTGTATAAATTAATAAGACTAATTTTATCAAGTTAAGGTGCACATGCTTGAAATTATTGAAGAGCCTAGTTGCTCAAGACTCATTTATAAAGAGTTATGATGAGCATAACCATGCTATAAATTTTATTGTTCACTCATCTATGGACTCTATTGGCTATTTTGACATAAGTCTACAATAATTTTGGGTGTATTTACAAGTTAATTTTTTTGCTATCCTCTAATTCTGAAGGCTTGTCTCATTCCCTTGGTGATATCAATATAGTAAATAAGGATGGTACATCTCTTATACCTCAGATTGCTTCTAGTAGTGGAATAGAGAGTGAGGCCTATGATACTTTGATTTCATCTTATCACATTGAGGTTTTTGATGTTATTTTCGGGGATGGTTGTGTTAGTAAAGCTTTTTGTGAATATTTTTTAACTCTTTTTCTTCCACTTTCTCTTTTACTATGGTTGGTGGTGAGGATATTTCTCTCTCATCCTTTATTCATGATGATTGGCTTGCTAACTATGGGTATTCCTTATGCCATGATAGTCTTTGTTAGTGACAATGAAGACTCATGTTCTTTTGTTCCTTTGGTTAGCAAGGAAGTAGAGGCCATTCATGAGTTATGTTTTGATGAGGTTATTTTAGGATCATATTTTTTTAGTTGAGGTTACATATCATTCTCACATTATTGAGCATTCTATGAATTATGAGGACTTTTATCACATGGATCGACCTTTACTCCTTCCATGATTTTGGAGGACTATTATGGATATTTTGATATTTATTTTATCTTATTATTATTTATATTTACAATATGGGGGATTGTGATGATATGTGATTATATTGATGATAAATATCACATTTTAGGTCTTTCTATTTATATAGAGAATATCGAGGATGAAATTCATTTTTTGGATGAAGAGGACATTGCCCTAGATTCTTCCTTATGTGGCATCACTTTTATGAATTATTTAATTGGTCTTGTTGGAATATTCAGAGTAGATGATCCTATTTTAGTGGAAGGACAATTCTTTAATGTTTATTATTATGTGGAGGATGATACATCTATGAACCTTTTTTTATATAAAAGGGGGCATTCTCATATGTCTTTATTAGTAACTATTCTTAATGAGGTTAGACCAATTGGTGGTAGTCATAATGAGGTATTTTTTAATTCATCTTTTGTTTTCACTTGGGTATGTATTTCATGGATTATGGACTTTCTTTATCACATTAATCAATCAATGGTGACATTAATTTCACATTGTATCTAATTTGTTCTTCCACTTGTGTTATGGAGGAATTTTATGCTAGCTTTGATGACTTTATCAATGACATCCACATTGATACTTATTCTTATAATGTGTTTCATCCTAGGCATGATGATAGCCACAATATTGGTGACACGTGATATTTCACTTCATGATATGACACTTGCATTTTAGTGTAGTGGTATTCATGATGTGATTGATTCTTCTTCTATTGAGATTTAGTTTCTTCTTGAGGAAGTGGATTCTATAATTATATAATAGTTTAGGCTACAATGTCTCACAATAAACATGAGATTGATCATCATTTTTGTATTGGTATCCTTTATGGCACTTATGACGAGTCTTTTGATCATTTTATTCATGATGTTGCATGTGATGGTATGACACATGAAGGTATCAATGGATATGTTTGTGACCTTATTACAATACATGATCATGTACATGTCAGTCACTCCATTCATTCTTTAATTTTCAATACCTTTTCATAGTATGTGAACATAGCATTAGTGGAGCATCCTATGTGCGACTTGAGGCTCTTCAATGGGACTCTATTTCAAGTTATGAGTTGCATGTTGCCAATTGTAAGATTTGTTAGGTTTATGTTTCCTTCATATATTTGGTTAAGTAAGGTGGTTTCTTATTTTTTGAGGGAAAAATAATAATCATATATTTATTATAACAAAACAATTTTGAAAATAAAATTTACACTAAAATTTATTTTACAATGGGCACATAACAATTAACAAAATAGAATATATTGATCAATACAAATTTTCTATAAATATAACACAATTTTTTACTTTACTCAATCATAAATATGTAAAATCACTATATAAAAATTAAAATTACCATCTACCATGAATGTATAATGGTGTTTCTTAACATGATTGACTGAAATAGCCTTGACTAGTGTCATAAAATGCATACTAGTTAAGACTAGTACAATAATCTATGCATATTAGTCTAATTAACACTAATTATAAGCTTAATTGCAATCATAAAAGTCCAAAAAGTAATCTGATTCAAATTGGATCTTGGATATTAAATCTTCATTGAATTACAGTCAAATATCATATTATCATACAATATTATTATATTTATTTTTAAAAATTAAATATTATCTTTAACTTATTATAATTGACACTTCTTAAATATTATGAAATAAATTTAATTGATCATAGAAAAATTTGCCATGGGTCTCCAAAGTGAGCAAAATATTATATGTGGCCTCCAAAAAATAATTATTATGTCACACAATCATTACTTTACTTGCATTATTCACATAGAGAAAGCCCTCCATAATTTTGGCAAGCATCAAGAAATTGTGAAGAGATGGTTTGATAAAAGATCAAAGGTAAAAGTTTACATAATTTCAAATTTAATACTACTCTAGAAAAAATCACATTAGAATGATAGCACACAAAATCAAGCCCTTTTTAGATTGGTCCATATTAAATTTCATAGATCTTAGGAAATAATGTCTTTAGACTAAAGGACTTGCAAGGAAACAATTTATTATTGCTAATAAATTGATATAACTTGAAGCCCTACATCTCAGCTATTTCATCCCCATTGTTATTTGACTGACTATGAATTTTAGTTTAAGAGTAGTGTATAACTAGAGTAGAATTAGATTAGTTTCATTCTGGTTTATTTTCTCTCAATTTTATTTTTATTTTTTGAAATTAGACGTAGCTATCAACTGCTTTATTATATTTAGTTGTTTTTGAATAGTTTCTAGTTAAATAAATCTTATTAATGGAAAAATTAGGAAAACTAAAAATACCTTTTCATTTACCTATCTCATGTTTAAATTCAAAAAATTCACATCATCTAAATTACCCATAAAGAAGCCTAATCATATTCAAATGCTTTTCAAAGCAAAATACTCATTAAAGTGTATATTTCCATGAAAAGGGCTTTCACTTCTAAATAAATACTAATTGGTTGTGTTTGATTGAGATATGTTTTCACTAAATGTTTTGAGATTTATTTTAAAATTATTACTTAAATTAACAAAATTTTAACATTGAAAAATAATCAAAACTACACTTTACTAATGTCACTTTAAGGGACATAAAAGGAAAAGGAAAATTACTTATACTAAACTTTTGACCATCTTTATACCTTGGCTATATTTTGTTCATAATAATATTTTGGGAGATTAATGCAAAACTTATAAAAGAAAGATAATAGGAGAATACGAAATATTCAAAAATAAAAATCACACATCTTTTCTTAAAAATATAATTCAGGAAATCTCCATCAAAACTATGAACACTTAATTGACAATAGAGTAAGAGTTAGAATAGAGCCAAATATATCCATGTAAAGGCTATATACATTTTTCTAATAGAATAGCAATGCCCAAACCTTCCCTTTCCTAATTATACACTTCATATGAAATAATTAATAAATAAAACTTCTATTTAAAAAGTTTTAGTTAAGTCATTATTCCCTAGCCATATCATAAGCTTTTAAGATTTTTAAAAAAAATCAAATCACTTTACACATAGTTTGATTCTTTGATAGTATAAAGACATAGTATGTTATATGACAAAACTGAAATTTATATATAGAGTTTTGATGAGAATATGTATTTTTTTGGGTTTATTTAGTTGATTTTATTGATGAGGAAAATAAAAATATATGAGTTCTACATATATTGTGATGCTTTGCTCACAAAATCACCATTTGTTGTAACTAACATGTCCCCATTTTTTAAAAGAGAATATAGACTTGATTATTTAAAAATCAAATATTAATTTAAGATAAAATCTCGTGATTATCTTTTAGATGTTTGATATTCATCTTGAATATCTAATTTTTTTCTATATAATCTATATGATTCATATTATTTAAAACCTTAGTGGATAGACTTATCATAGACTTAGTAATTTCCATACACTCACATTGTTGTTTTTAATTTTGGTCTTCGTGCTTCTAGCTCCAAGAAATTTGTGGTTACAGGGAAGATATGTTTGGGATGACCTCTTTTTTATGGTTTTCATTATTATTTATTTTAGAAAAAAATCAACATATTTTACCTAATTTTGTTATAAAGGTATCACAGGCACGATTTTCAACGTGGTGAAGTTTCATGTGCTTATGAATACCACAAAAAGCATCTCATCGATAATAAATTCCAAAATAACATCGTTGTGAATACATATTAGAATTTCATGGACTTTGTAAATTTCTTGCGCTTGCATAATTCTTTTCACTTTTTCATGTGTGTGCTTTGACCTTCGACAACTCCTCCATCATGACAATATGTATTTTATTTCATCTGAATAATTTTTATTTATGGTCAAAATCTAATATTTATTTCACGACCTTTTCACATGTTTTATTGATTTTTAATTCCTTTATTATTTTGTTCTCACACAATCAATATAATTTAATTATGTTTATTATTTTATTAATAGGAAATTCCCACATTCCCACGGTCTCAGAATTCTTATTAAAAAATAAGGTCTCTATGAATATCATACACTCTAAAAGTCCAATGAATGATAACCTGCCATTTGTCATGTTTCACGTGATCACATAATGGTAACTCATAATATGCTAACTATCAAAATTACATACTTCATGTAGTCGCATAGAGCATTTTGAATCACAACGAATTCAATAAATCCAGGAGACCATACACTCGGATCCAACCCAATGGTGCCACATGGCTAGTTTATACAGGTTACAGGAAAATACAAAGACAAACAAAGGAGTTATCGTTTACTAAGGACATGTCATCAACTCAATCCAGGTGGCACATAGTTGTCATGATCACAGTAACTTAGAATACTATTCATATGATAAAAAATAGGAAAGTTTCACGTGGTCCCACATTCACATAGTACACAGTAAATAAGGAATCAAAAGTGCATTCCCTGCGGTCTCTGAGATCATAGGATCGTAACAGATAGATGGTCGAGATCACTTTAAGAGGGAAAGTTGGAAAAGAATCCAAAATAAAATTACAATTGAAAAAATAATAAACAAATCCATTAAATTCATCTTGTCCTAATAAATTTCATAGAGCGATATGACAAGGCCATCTTGATATTTTAATATTTTAATTAATAATATTGTGAATTGATATAACCAATTTATTTTGACAAGGGACCACTATTACATTGCATTTTTAAAAAGAAGCAGCTCCATGGATTTGTAAACAAACATTATTGGGAATATATTTACCATGAATTGTTCAAGCATAAATGATTGTAAGGATCGCTTCTCCTCCTTCACAAGTATTGTTCAAGAATTCAAGACGTCATTTTCACATGCATTATTATTGAGTTGAAACATTATAACGTTGTATTCGATGTAATGGAAAAAGTTCATTTACTATTATATGATAGAAGATAATTCATAAAATGAGATAAATTATCATGAATATATGGTCATTCTCTAAAATGTATGGTTACATAAAGAAACATCAAAACTTTAAGTATTTTTTTTATTGATTTCTTTTATAATATTTTTACTAGGTCTATTTGTCATGATGATATAATATACTCACTTTATTAAAAAAAACAAAATACCTTATATATCAGGTATAAACTTTGAGGAATATTACAAATTTCCAAACTCTATAATCTCATATAATCAAACATTGGCCCAACAATGCCCAGACACCCATGATCTCATGAAGGTATTAAGGGATTGGGAAGATGACTATGAGCACTGGGTTAACAAGTAAATTATAGATTCCTATCTCATTAAATTATTTAGACTGGGAGTAAGGGTAGGAATTTTGATCATGAATAGGTTGTATGGGGCATATGACATTTTCCATGTGAACAAGTTATGATTCTCCTTATTTTAAATGATCAATGACAATAAGCAAAGACCTTTTATAGGTGAGATTATTTCCTAAAATTTGAAACAATAGGGATTATGAACTAGACAAGGTCATAATTTCTAAATGATGTCTTGTTTAGAGGATTCATGTTGTATGACCATGACCTTTTCACATCCAAATTTTCACAAGTGGTCATGTGCTTCTCTTCCTCCAATCCATTTAAAATATTGGAAGTTGTATGAGCACAAATATTTAGCATGTATTATAGAATTTATCTATAATTTTTTCTATCCACCTCTCTACATGGTTATAAATGAGGGCATTCATTCTAAAAATTTATGAAAATTGGTACTATTTTGATGTCATTATAATTTTAATTTGTGGAATTCTTATTTTCTCCAATCAAATTACCTTATTACATACAAGAAAAATTAGAAGAACAAGAGATAGCTTACCAATTTGTTCTAAGTTTGGGGGATCATTGTAAAGAAGAAAACAAAAGCAATATTCTAATATACATTTTAGGATTGGTAAAAATTATTATAAGAAATATCCTTCAATTCATTCCTTATCTACACGCATGCCATCATTTAACCTTGATGATCATGATCTCAAGAAATGGGATCCACATGGAAGAGTCAAAATACATGTGCATATATTAAGGTCAATACTTATTATAGTATATAACCATAATGCTCTTGATGATAATAAATTTTATCTGAATCCTCATAATTATGAATAAGTAATAGCAAGATTGGAAGCTACAAGTTGTTTGAGACTACAAGTTTAGAGATCACAATCATAAGAGATAATAGAAGAGAGACCTGATGACTTGCCTACTAACCAATTACATCTTGATGAACCACAAATAATAGATCCTCATCTCAAGAGTAAATAATTTCAAGGATTTCCTTAGCATCATCATCAACATCGTCATTAGTCTATCGAATAACAATAATATCCACTCATGTGTAGGGTTCTCCACCTACATCTCATGTTTCTTTAGCATTTACTACTCTAGTTGTCACATCTTATAGTGCATCTTCATTGAGAGAACCTTCACCCATGGGTACGCTTGTTTATATTAACACAAGTCCTATTAGACATATTTTTTCTCTTCTTGATTTATCTAGACCCCTGGTATTTACTTATGTTTATAGTAGACAGGGCACATTGACACAAACCACCCCTAGTAAATTCAAAATAGGAGCATTATTTTTAAAGTGACTATCCAAGTGTCTAAAATTACTGATATAATCACTTTCACGTATCCAATGTCTAATGTTACCATGACCCTACTTGTTTCTAGTGTTTTAAATGAGTTATTCCTCCATTATTTCTGTTGCCTCTTTCATTGGCCTTAATTTAGACCAACATCCACTTTCATTGTGTTACTAATACTTCTAAGTATTATTGGGCCATCCATCCATATGACCATGAAGTAGGTTTCTTCAATCATGTCACCCCTGGCTCTCACTTCACCAATTAACATTACCATGAAGACTTCAATTTCATTGTCAACACTTACCATAGTCACTTCACTTTCTCCCATTGCCACAACCACACCACCATCATTGGCCACTACCACTCCTAGTGTGTTACAGACCATTCCCACTATTTATAGTATTCATATATCAACCAAACAAGGATAATACCAAGATACATGGATTGATAACCTACATTTGGATAAATCCCAGAGACTTAAGATGATTATTCATAATGAGCCAAAAATTAAGCTCAAGTTTGATAAGGAAATTGGCAAACTTACAAGATTAACCACAAATAGGATCACACAAGAGGCTAATCATGTCTTATAAGAAGAAATATAGGAATTATTCTCTTTAACAAGGAAGATAAAGAGGAAAACTAAATAATTGTCTAGGACCCTAACTTATTTAAGCAATTATGAGGAAATTAATAAGGATCTTAAGTTAGTAGTTATATATTCGTGCCAAATAGCAGATCAAGTTGATACAAGAATGAATCAATGAGTGAGAATATTAAATCCCTAGACTAAGGCCTTTGTTCCTAAGAATATCATTGATAAAGTTGAAAATTATTTAGATTCCTGTTCAGATCACTCATCGAGTTGCTCGAAGAAAAGTTCAAGAATGATATTCTATAACATAAGGCTTAGAAATATTTAAGAGAGATTACTTACATGAAAAATAAATTAAATAATATTGATTTTGAGATCAATAAATCCCTCTTCCCATATATCAAGATAATGAATATATGTGATGTAAATTGATGTCAAGCCTTTACCACATACATGAGATCTGTTAGGGTGTGGAGCTAAAAGCTTCACCTTGTTGCAAACAGAAGGAGGATGCTGAGTATGCAATCGCCAGCGTCGGCAGGCCACAACCGACATCGGTCAGGGATCAGTGTTCAACAACTGACATCGACAGGATATCGGCCGGCGTCGATCACCTCCAGTCAGGCAGGGACCGACGTCGGTCACCTATGGTGGTCAGAACTACTGTTGACGAACAGTCAGTTAAGTGAACGGAGAGTTTGCATGATAAAGACTAGTTCAAGTCTTTGAGCCGCTTGTCTAAATTAGTGTATGCATGAGATCTATATAATAGACTCATGGGCTGTATTGTTAAGTGTAGAACTTGGAGAACTAAGTGTGGAACTTGGAGAGTTCTTCCCATGGTGGAATCAAGTAGGATTCCCCATGTATGTAAGATCAGGTTTGATATGCAGGGTGTTGCAGGATCATGGTGGAGATCTACATGTGATAAGTAAGATCAGGTTGGTCTGCAGGGATGTGTGTATGTGAGGGTCAGAAGAGGATTGGCGGGGGTGCAAGATCAAGGTGACAGCAATACATCAGGAGCAGGATCATGGTGAGATCTACTTGGAGTACTGGTTCGTACTCAGTTGTACTGGACGTACAATGAGGTGAACAACAGCTTGTGTTAGTTGTTAGTTGTGACCTATGAGAGAATATTACTCAGGTGGGAAGATTACTTGGAGCCCTTGAGGAGGAAGCCTCACAGAGGTGGAAGAAGAGTGTGATCTCTTTATTGTAATTTCCTTTGTAATGAGTTGAATACAATTGTGTGTTGCCTCTCATATTCTGTGTGTTTTCTCATTGATAGTTATTTGTTCTTCTGGTTATTTCCACAATTTTAAGTTGCTTATACAATGGTAATCATGTGTGCTCTTAATTCTGACAAGTTGTGTCAGAGCTTTGGGGAACCTAGGTCCTATCAAGATCTAAATTAGAGGAGTGGGATAGGGATATGAAATATGTTATTTATCATATTAATGACTTTAAGGGAAAAGAGTTATATATTTCTTATTGTAAACTAACATGCTTTTAATGGTCTTTCCAAATAACAATCTCATATCAGATCTTGCACTCTTACAGTATGTTGATAAATTCATGATATTTTTTAAGCAAAGGGTCATCAATTCAAATAGGGGTGGGAGCGAAGAGGTTGACTTAATCAATTGTTTTATTGATAACATTGAATGAGCCTCAATATTTTAAAATATATTGGGAATACTTTATCCAACCAAGTAACATTAGTCACTCATGCATAAAATTTGTTCATAAATCATTTTATTAATGTCTCTCAGATTGATCACGATTACCAAGTATGTGCTTAATAATTATGAAGACAACAAATGAGAACTCCAAATTCAATAAAAAAGACTCCAAATGATCCAATTAGAGAAAATTTTAAATGACTTGAGATCAAAATTATTTTTAATTATATGTTTTTTAAGAATGGAGTTTTAATCTGAATGCTTTAACTTTATTTTCAAATCATAAATAGGAGATTTTGTTTCCCATGAAAACTATTTATTTTAAAGATGAGATGGTGCCCATCTATTATATAAGTATAGTCATTATAAATCTTGTTAAACAAGAAGATTTTATTGAGACTTGGTAAGCTATGAAAATATCTTGAGATGTTCATGAGTTTCTCAAGTTTTTGTTTTCTCAATTCTTAAGTTAATGCTATTGATTTTTTTATCTATTACTATTCATTGCATATTATTCACTAATTTATTTTGGATATATTAGATTGAGTGGTTAACTAATATGATTGTATTAGTAGATAGCTTTGTTTAAATTAATTCTTGTGGATGAATGTGATGTTGAATAATTCATCATGATAGTTCATCTTACAAATGTGGTGTTGTTAACATTTTTTCATGAATTAAACTCCTTAGGATCTTTATTGTGTTTATAAAAAAATGTATTAACATTGAACTCCATACACATTTTATTGCATACAATACATATTGTGAAGTGTTTTCTGTAGCAAAATCATCATTAGTATGAAATCTAGGAAATATCTCTTTTATGCCTTACCCTAATTTTTTGTTTTATGTATTTTAATCATATTTTCACCTTGTATGACATCGTTAGTTTGAAAATTCAATTGTATATTAGTTATAAAATTAATTAGGGGATGAATTTTATCATAGATAGGTTTGATCACAAGGTAAGTTTACTCAAAATTGGTAATTTATACTATGCTTTGAACTTGTTATCCTATCACAACTATGAAGGAGAGTCACAACCTACAAATCAATCCCTAGGTTATCTTTGGTGGTCCTAAAAGAATAGGGTGAAAAATAATCAACATAATGTCTAATTCATAAACACACATCAACACTATGATATGAAAACTAGTGTTAGACCACACAATGTTGGCATATGCTTCAAAAACACAAATCAAGTATCACACATATTTAGACACATGCCAAATATTAAAATTAGAATTTAATGCTCATTAATATTCTATATAGGATCATATTGAATAAATTCAATACATATCAAAAGAATGTGGATTTTCTAGTAGATCTAAAAATTAAATTTTACCTACTATTTTTTAAAGTGGAAATATTAATTTTAGAGAATGTGAACATCAACAATGATTTTTAATTCATAAATGCATTTATTTTTGGTTTTAATGTGCATGTTCAAACTTTTAATTGATTAATTATGTTGCACCAAGTTCTATAGTTAGTGCCAACACTTAATTTGGGAAAGGTAAACCTAATTTGGGAAAGGTGAACCCTCTTTCTAGGTACACAAAGGAAATATTATTAGGCTTCTCACATTTGCATAGATCATAAAATTATTCCTCTAATTAGGTGTAATTATCAAGTTACTAGGATTGTCTGGCCTCCAACAATGGATGCTTACTCGCTACTATAGAATTTTTCCAAGTTAAGGTTTGAAATCAAGCATCCTATTAAGAAAGAACTAAATTTAAACCTTGAATATTACCAATGCAAAATAAAAAGATAAAAAAATCAATTATTAATTTCCCTAGTTTGTTGAGTTTGTCAGTTTTTGCGGTGCTTTAAAGGAGTTGTTTATGTTGTCAATCATCTTATAATTGGAGTTTATGTTGTAAATTCATTTGTGTGATAATTTTTATGTTTTTTGACCTTATTTATCTTATGAAGTATGCATATTTCTCTATGAAGTATGAATACTTATTTTTTTAATAAAAATAATCCACCTTAAAGTTACATGTATTGAGTTGTTATTTAAATTAAATATTGATAGTCTTATTTGAGGCCCAGGGTTGACTTAGGTGGCTCTAATGTGATATTTGTGTAAATAAATTATGAATGATAGAGTGTAGAAACTTTACACACTATTGAGTTAAATATAATACAAAACAAAAATATGAGAAGTTATAGTTGTAATACCACATTATATTAAGTAAATTTTGTATAATAATCAGAGAGGTCAAATGTATAAATGACAAGACTCACCTATCTAGACAAATATTCAATGAATAGCTATGTTAAATAGTTATACAAGAGAAAAATATGAAGATATGGCTTGACAATTACAATAAATGCAACCACTTACATTCTTCTTGTTCATATTATTTGTCATGTTTGTTTTTGCAGATATTTTTGAACAAGGGTCATAAAAATTAATTGTATGTTAGAGCAAGATGACAATAAATTATGAATAGGGAAATATAGATATCAAATGTATCCCCTACTCACGAGTCTAGTAGGGTTTTATTCATTTTTTCCAATAACATATCAAAAATAAATATCAATTTTTTTTCTTGACAAACACCATTCTGTCATTCTATAATATCTATAATAAACACTATATTTGCAACTAACTCCATCATCTTATTTGCAAAAAAATCCAAACCTTTGCTTATTTTTATCCACGTCTAAACACAAGGTGACATTATCACTGCCACAAATGAAATTCAAAATTCCTAAAAAGAATGAATTCTAAAAAATCTTGTAAAAACACACTTTGTTTTAATTTTAAAATTTTACTGACTTTGTAACCACTCAATTCTAAATAACTTATGCTAAATATGAGACCAATTTAACTTCATATTTGTGTTGTATTTTATTGAATAAGTTTAGAATAATTTGGAATCCAATAATTAATTGAAATAATTATTAAGCTTTAGAAAATAATTGTAAATTTTTCAAATATTCTCTCATTTTTCACATATACAACCTGGGAAAGGGCTGACATTAAATTTATATATAAATATAAAAAAATTGCTGACTTCTCTTGAATAAGAAACTCCATATTTAAAAATCTTAACATCATTCAATTTTATCTCAAACATTTCCCATGAAATATCTCCTTGATCCATTTCATCAATCAAGTGTATTAGATTTTATCTATAATTAGAAAAACATTAATTAGTGCAAGTGCCCTTTACTTTCAGTATTTATAATTGTACCATGTAAGTTGTCTTAAATTTTTTATTTATAATTCTTAGATCATTACACACCTTTATATAATCATACTTATATATATCAATGGAACATCACATAATATAAACTCTAACCTATCTAAATTAATCATTTTGTTGAAACCTTCAAACTGTCTATGATCTTAAACAACCATTGTCATGTTTCCATCATAAGTATACATAAATGTATAACTTTAAAGGGATAAAATATAATCCACTTAAAAATATCAAAAGGTTAAAAGCATTCAACTTACAAGTGTTAGATCAGTCAAATAAAAATAATGATAGATAGAGCTACAAATTTACCTTCAAAGTTTTATTAACTTTCCCTTTTCACATAATTTTTAATTAATCTATATAAATGTTAACCTACCTTATAAACATGTACTTTTTTTTATTCACAAGGATTTTAAAATGATATGTATTTCGACAACATGTTTTATCCTCAAAAAACATGAAGCTTACAATAATATTTCTAATATTTTTACACCAACCACTAGTTAAATAAATAGATATTTTTTCATGTTTTCATTAATGGCTACTTTTCATTTTTATTAATGAGAAAAAATATAATATTAGTCTTGATGGACATGATAGCTCAAGGTCCACAGAGTATAACCCTTCAAACAAGCAATGGTAGTTGGATAAAAATAGCTAGACTATCACAATCTCATCATCTTCTACTATGGATGTTAACAAACAATCCACCATAAGAGGAAATTTCCAAATTTTGATAATGGATAAATTAGGGAAAATAATGGTGAAATTACAGTAATGGTTGTGATTATTGAGCCTTATAGAAACATAACAAAGAACTTAGGATGATAGATAGAGAACTTGGTGAAGTGAATGGAGTAACTGTGGCAAAGGTTAGTGATTCTCAAGCTTTAGGGTGACATAATGGCCAATAGAATAGAAATTGTCCAACAAGTATTTTTGATCAATAGAGGATCCCTCCTAAGAAGGAAGGGGAGGATTTACCCCAATAATCACTCCTTGTTGAATATGAGTATCTATATAATAGTAAAAGGTTTGAATTAGAACAACCAAAAGTAAACAAAACACCAAGATATTATCTTAGAATCTTGAACTACAATAATGCTTTCTCAGATCTTGTAACTCTTAAGGAAGAGGAGTTCCAGATCATGAGCAAACACATGAAACATAAAGGGTAATATCTTGGTTTTATCTTGTATTGGGGGTCTTTTAAGTAGGTTCATTATGGTTTTCTTATTTTTTGATAGTTTTACAATTTTCAAGTTTGTCTAAAACCTTATCCTATAGTTTTCCCCTCTAGTTTTTTTATTTTCTTATCTTTTAGTCCTTTTGTATCAAGGGTTTGGGCCCTTTTAAAACCCCATTTTTACCCCTATAAAAAATTATTAAATAATGCATTATTTATTCAATTAAATGGAATTGTGTTTGTGTGCATAGAAATATTTAAACTTTTTCAATAGTTAAAATGTTCATTTTTTCAATAGAAAATAGAAAATTAGTTATTCATTTTACTTATGACTACTACAAGACATTTGAGATCCTACTCTAGGATTCAATGTTTTTAAAGTATAAAATGTAGATTAATCATTAATTTCAATGCACACACACTATCTTTTTTAATTTTTTATTTAACCTTTTTTTTTCAAACAGTCATGTTGGCTTGAGCACTGATAAATAGTGGTAGCCAAATGATTTGCCACTAGAAATAAGAAATGTCATTTGGTATTTTTATACATGGAGGAAATTTTGGCCATCGAATATGAATGAATTAACATTTAGCATATACTACATCTTGTTATCCTCTCTAAACTTTCTTCACACTTGAAGAAATATTTAAGTGATTTTAGCCACAACATGTTTCCCTAGAAAAAAAGGTGATATGAACATTTTAGTGGGAAGGACTCATTTGTCCAACTCAACCATGGATAACACAAAAATGTCCTTATTTGGCCACAAAACCACTTTCATGGTGAATAGAAACTAGATAACCATAACTAAAAATAAATTAAATTCCATGAATTAGATTCTCATTCATATAGATTTCTAGTATAAACCTCTATATTATTCTTGTTTGACACTATATTTTATCAACAAACAAAATAAAATTGTATAAATCAGTCACATTTATATCTATTTAGTTCAAATTCACATCTAATTTTATTACCATAGATCATCAAAGCTCATAAGAGGTGTTTTGATTCATAATGAAGACTATCACAAGTCAATTTCACAAAGAATGCAAAACCGAACATGATGAAATGAAGGCAATGAAATCAAACAACCCTAATAAGAAAAAAATAGTTAGAAAATAAAAACTAAATAGTTTAAAAATAAAAAAAATACATGATTAACAAAAAGAATACAAAATGTACAATATGTATAAAAGACAAACTCCAAATGAGACATGTTATTTAGATACACAATTTTGTAACTAACTAGGTCACTAATTAGAATCTTATCTAGGTTGATGAAAAAGCTTTGAAATGTAGACATTCTTAGCCAACTAAGAATATACACATGTTACATAGTATCCACCTACATGAAATATAAAAAATGTATATGCATAGATACATTAAAAGATAGATGGCATACTACAATTTCTCTATAATTATCTAAACATGGTAAAACAATGTTGCCATATGCTGAGATAATTATGTTTAAAGGATCTTGTTTCTAAAATATTTACACCACCCTAATAGATATTTTTGTAAATCCAATAAAATAATGTGGACAAGTGATAACTACAAGGAAACACCTAAGAAACTTATTTTATAGGCTACAATGCAAACAATAGTGCAATGATAACTTTAATTCAATAGCCCACATCTCAAACACCAAAAAAGGACAATTTCACTTACATGAAGAATAATTTAACTTTAATAGAGTGTTATGTAGCCTTTAATTTTTTTGTATGTCCAAATCCATGATTACATGCTAAACAACAAACTAAATCTTGCCAAAGTACCTCCTCCCTTCCTTCTAATCTTGAAAAAGAAATAAAATGACAAGTCAAAACCTAAGAATTCCATTATATGCAGACTACAAGGCAAACCCATAACTAAAACACTAAAAAGGGGGAAATTTCACTTAATGGAAGAATATATGGTTTAGGATGAGAGCAATTGATAGGTTAATACTTATCTAGAGGATCCATAAAATGTTAGACAACCTTCAATTATTCTCTAGGCCCAATTCCATGAATACATATTGAAACACCAATTAAATACATTGACAGAATGGCTCCCCCTTCCTTCTCATCACACAACCAAACACCATGATAATTTAAAAAACCAAAGATACTCATCAAATACCCAACAAAAGTATTATCTTACAACCTTGTTACTAAAGTCAATGCCTCTGGTCAAAATTGATTAGTGCTCTGTCATCACCTAAAAAGCAAATTTATAAAACATGTATTTTCAAGAGCCAGGTCACTCTCCCTAAAAATAAAACTCATGGCCTCTGAAAAGCCAAAAGCCCCAAAAAACTACACAAAAAATACAGTGTATTAATCAATTGATGTTTTAAAGCCATTTTTAAAATTTCACTTTCCAATTATACATTTCCAAATACAAATGTATCAAAAATTTTCAAACCCCAACACAAATAAGAGTGGAAACAATGACAAACACAACTTAAGATTTACCTTGGAAGATTTATTGGCTTTCCCTCTCCATAATTTTTTCAGTTAATCTACATAAATAGTAACCTAGCTTATAAACATGCACATACTAGTTTTCCTTTACTTTACAAGCCCACTAAAGTTAAGCCCATTTTTATAGGCTACAATGTAAACAATAATTTAATGATAACTATAACTCAAATTCCCACATCTCAAACACTAACAAAAGGACAATTGCACTTACATGAACAATATTTGGCTCATGAGGAGTGTATTTATTAGGATAAATACTTGCTAGAGTGGTCCCCCCTTCCTTTTCATCCTACAATGAAACATGCCAACAAGTTAAAAACTTGAAGATACCTATCAAATACACACAAAAAAATTGTCTTATAATAACCTTGAATCTAAAGGCAATGCCTCTAGTAGATATTGACTAGTGACCTGTCATCACCAAAGAAAATATATCCTACAGCATGGATTTTTAAAAGTCAGGTCACTTCTCTAAAAATCAAAATTGTATCCTTTAAAATTCCAAATACCCAAAAATGAAGACACAAAAAATGACATTATCTTAATCAATAGGTGTTTCTAAGGACTTTTTTTCTTTCACACTTCAATTATACAATTGTAAATACCAATGTATCGTAAATTGAAACCTCGACACAAACAAGAGTGGAAATAGTGACACATAGAGATAAAGATCTACATTGGAAGCTTTATTGGATTTTACTCTCCACAAGTTTTGTAGCTAATATGTATAAATATTAACATAGCTTATAAACATGGACATATTGATTTTATTTTTTCTTATAGACACACCAAACTTGGACATGATATCAAAATTTTCTATATTTGCACACTACACATTCACTATAGAATAAACCCAATGACCATCATATCCTCCTTTACAATAATTAGGCTTACCCTCTCAAACCATGCACATTTTATGTGACCGAAGTTGGTTGTACGCCCATCTATCCTTATGTATAGCTCACATATAAATAAGGTGAACTTTCCTCCTTGAAAAACATAAAGTGCACAATAATATCTCAAATGTTTTGCACCAACCACAAGCTAAATATATAATAATTTTTCAATATTTATTATAAAAATGAACATCTTAGCTATTAAAAAGGATTTAAAAAATTATATGCACAAATAAAAGTTCCATTTCATTTATTCAACAATATAATATTCAATAAAATGTTAAAGTAAAATGAAATGTATAATATCCCTTTAGGACTAATAAACAATATAATCTATGGGTTAACATAAATAAATATCAAAAGGTGATAAATATGTAATCGATGTAACTCTTGACCACCTCAATGTATCACATCATGATTTGCTCTCTTCAACATGCATTATAGTTATTTTTTCCATTATAGAGGGGAATCAATAAAACATCCATTATCTCCTATCCCAAATGTGGGTAATATTCTAAATTACTTCGTATATACTCTCCTTAATCATAGTAAAAAATGGGTAGAGGTAGAAAACCAATCCCTAAAGGAATTGAATGGAGGTCACAAACTAGAAAACACTCATTCACTACCAACCTACCTATCCCAAAGTACTACTCTTATCACATTTTATTTATAGACCATAATGTGAAACTTCACACAAAATTATTTAATACATAAGAGAGTACAAGGTTCACTACAAAAGATTAGTAAATGTATATAAAGTCTAGTTTGTTATTTTAATTTATTCTATAACTTGACAATCATCATTCATTCCAAAAATAAATATAATCTAATAGTACTTGGTAGACTTGATCTATGATAGGATCCTTATGTCAATGGGGGTGATGCTACAATGGAAGTGGACCTCTTACTAACACAATAGTTGATTGGTTGTGGGATGAGTGTGTTTGATTATTCAATGTTTCCCTTTACTCATTTCTAGCTTCATAATCCCCCCAAAATAAATATTATTTATAAGTTTTACTATTGAAGATAGGATACGTAAGGGGTTTATCCCAATTATTGATATGATTACTTCTTATGTGGGAAGTTATATATACAAGACATCCTAACCTACCTTGGTAGTTTGGAGGGATCATTCAGGATTATCTAAAAATTGTATGTATTTAAAAATAATAATAAATCATGATATGATACTACTTTAAAAGACCAAAATTAATATAACAACTTTCTCATCTATCAGAGACTTGAAAATTTTCCTAGTTAGAAAGCGAGCATTATTGAATCTCTAGGACAATCTTTCTAAAAGTGTATCTTTTCCCTTAGAGATGGTAGGAAGGTTGGTTTGATTAACATTTACAAAGGATTTTACCTTGGAAATCCTATTATGGGGAAAACTAGCTTGATAGCATTAATTGATCACTATCTCTCCTCTTTCACCAAATGGAAAAAATATAAAGAGCTCAATGTCAAACATCTCTCTAGGATCTCTTCTACCCATTATTTTATATGTTCATATCACAAACAACTCAATGGAGCATAGAAACCAAAATAAAATTATTGATTATTCTCTTAGCACTACTATCACTCACATATCCATTCACTCCTGCACTCATTCTCTCTTATTTTGATCTTTTTAGATATCAAAGCCTCTTCCTTAAAATAGGTGCTAGATGTGTTCCTTCTTAGGCCAAAGGATACCCAATCATCAATAAGTTTAAAATAAAATATTTTGTGGTTGTTTCTTAAATTTTTTGCTTTCAAGCAAAATTAGTACTTTACAAGAGAAATTTTCCATTAACACAAGCATAACCACCACTATCATAAGCGAAACCATGACTAACAATCTGCAACCATTTGTTTTCAAATTAAGATTGACCATATGTTAGTTTAAATTAGAAATTTTTGCCTTAATGTATTTTTTAGAGTGTAAAGACCTTGTGATTATTTTTTTTGATCCTCAAATAGGATTTTTTTAATATCTTTACTTTAATATGGAATCAATGTGAAGCTCAAGGTTTTATCATGTTAGTAATGATTTCATATCTCAACTATAAATTGATTTTTTCCTCCCATTTGAATGGATGGGTCGATCCACCTCTATTTCCTTCCCCTTTTCTTGTTGATGGAAGTCTACATGTGTGCGAATATTGTTAAAGTTTGAATTCAAGTAACCTATAAATAGATGTATCATTAAAACTTCATATGATAATAAAACATTCTTAAGTGCATTCTAACCCTTTATAATAATTTTTTTTGGAGAACTCTGAGCACTTTACTTGTGTTAGTTATGTTATACAAATTTTTTTTATCGACATCTTTGTTCTCTTTAAGAGGTATGAACAATTAAGAAGGGCTACGGCTGTCACATGTTAACAATTAACCCTAATATGTAGACTCCCAAACCAAACCCTTATCCATTTAAAATTGTATTATTTATTGATTGTAGGAAATTGATAATTGAGGTGCACATTTAGAGCAGGAAGCAAGTACTTGAAAAACAAAATTGATTTCATTTTCATGGTTTGTAGACTTATCATGACTATAACATATTATGAGGACAATATAGTACAATTATTAGGATCATTTTTATAGTCACAACATCTTGCTTTGTTCATAATCACATTTTAATTTGACATGACAAACAATGTTGGGTTCACATTTTCAAATTTATACTACGCCAATAGATTTAACAACATCATCTAAACAAATTAAGAGCTTTCTTTCCACCTATTTTTCCTTAAATGGTTGATTGAATAATAAATTAAACATTATTGTTATTATTACTTAACATGTTTTATGATTGTTTAAAGTAGCCTTACATGCATACACCTTTTAAAGAACATTTATACTAATTCTTAAATATTTATTATTTTATTTAACAAAGGCGACATGCACCAAGTCCCTACAAGCATTAAAATAGAATTGAAATATGTTCTAAGTTTTTGTTTTAAATAACATGGTGTTAAGTTTAAAGATAGTCATCATGGAGAAAGCATTTGTATCTATTGAAATTAATTAAAGATTAGTTATTATAAGAATGTGCATTTAGATTTCAGGGTTGGTTTGAAAGCCTCATGTGTTTATAGACAAAGTAAATTTGTGTCTTTAAAATTTTCATGTTGTGTTTGATATAGTCTATTAAAAAAAATATTACAGTTTATAATCAAATTTTTTATATTTAATAATACAACCATCAAATATAACACATGGTGTGATATACAATCTACCAAAAATTTAAGAATGTTTTATAGCCATAAAATAAAAATACAGTGATACAAGTATCAAATTTAGTAAAGGGTTTGATGTAACTTTTAAAAATCTAGTTCCAAAGTTTGACTAGTCTCAAAATTCTATTATTTTTAGAAATCATTTGGAAAAGAATTGATTAATTAGTCACTTATTCACTCCATTACTCACTCTACCTTGTATAAAATATCTTTTTTGCTCAGATGTTGGGTCCAACTTACATGCTTATTTATTTATTATTTTTGAATGATGACAAAGGATATAATTGGGTTAGTGATTATGATGGCCCTAATAGGTCAAGGGTTCTTGCTAATGAAGTGTCTGATTCTATCTGATTACTTTGTCTTAAATTGGAATCCCTTTATTCAACTCCTCCTTTTTCATTTCTTAAAAAGGTGGTATCTATTCCTTCCTTTGACAAAGGTTATGACTTATGAGATCTTGTTAATGTTGAAAGTTTCAAGTTGCCCATATTAAAATCATTTCATTTAAAAAATAAGTATTAGATGGAACTCAAACATCTCAAAATAATTCAATTGAAAATGCCCCTTGAATTTTCTTGCCCATCAATGAGAATAATTTGATAGATATTTATGTTTTTGATACGACTAGATTATTGAAGTAATTTATCCCTACATAAACCTTCCAAAAAAAATTGTAGGGCCCTATCAAGTGTCTTTATTGTAAGTGGGTTGAATTCTTATAAGAATGTGCATTTAGATTTCAGGGTTGGTTTGAAAGCCTCATGTGTTTATAGACAAAGTAAATTTGTGTCTTTAAAATTTTCATGTTGTGTTTGATATAGTCTATTAAAAAAAATATTACAGTTTATAATCAAATTTTTTATATTTAATAATACAACCATCAAATATAACACATGGTGTGATATACAATCTACCAAAAATTTAAGAATGTTTTATAGCCATAAAATAAAAATACAGTGATACAAGTATCAAATTTAGTAAAGGGTTTGATGTAACTTTTAAAAATCTAGTTCCAAAGTTTGACTAGTCTCAAAATTCTATTATTTTTAGAAATCATTTGGAAAAGAATTGATTAATTAGTCACTTATTCACTCCATTACTCACTCTACCTTGTATAAAATATCTTTTTTGCTCAGATGTTGGGTCCAACTTACATGCTTATTTATTTATTATTTTTGAATGATGACAAAGGATATAATTGGGTTAGTGATTATGATGGCCCTAATAGGTCAAGGGTTCTTGCTAATGAAGTGTCTGATTCTATCTGATTACTTTGTCTTAAATTGGAATCCCTTTATTCAACTCCTCCTTTTTCATTTCTTAAAAAGGTGGTATCTATTCCTTCCTTTGACAAAGGTTATTACTTATGAGATCTTGTTAATGTTGAAAGTTTCAAGTTGCCCATATTAAAATCGTTTCATTTAAAAAATAAGTATTAGATGGAACTCAAACATCTCAAAATAATTCAATTGAAAATGCCCCTTGAATTTTCTTGCCCATCAATGAGAATAATTTGATAAATATTTATGTTTTTGATACGACTAGATTATTGAAGTAATTTATCCCTACATAAACCTTCCAAAAAAAATTGTAGGGCCCTATCAAGTGTCTTTATTGTAAGTGGGTTGAATTCTTACATATGTTTTGGTAACCAATTCTCTTTCAATTTTCTTGGGTTCATGTTTTTTATACTCTTTCATTACATTGTATTTATGTTAATATATTTTGCTTTTTGGGGGACTTAAATATCTTTTAAATTGTTTGGAGTTTTGCCATATCTTCTTGAAATATCTCATTTCATTTAATTTGGTGAGGGCCCCTTTTAACATTTTATGGAATAGTTATTTTTAAAAAATAGGTGGAGCTAATCGTGTGGTTAAAAAAAAAATTCCAAGCACTTTCCATGGCATTACATCTTTAAGTTATTTTAGGAATCTTTCCTAATTTAATTGTTCTTTAGAGTTTAAATTTTTTTATGTTGAAAAATTTTAGATAAAAAATTATAAGAATTATTTACAAATATATGATTAAGATTTTTATCAAAATAAAAAATTTCAAAGAAAAATGTGTTATGTGAATAAAAAGTTGGGGGTAACTTTCCATTCTTTTTTAGTAATAAGTGAAAGTTTGCATCAAAAGGGTTGTAGTTCAATTGGTAAGGATGATAGTTGTTTATATTCATCCATCAAGGTACAAATCTCTCTAGATCCTTGACACAGAGAGTCAAGTTATTAAGACTAAAATTTTATATTAAGTGATTTTGACAGTGTGGATTTCCCTTAGTCATAATTAGCCAAAAAACTCATTATTTTATATGTATGTTTACTCATCATTATAATCTATTATATGTTTACTCCATAAATATAGGTAGAAATGCCAACATTCTATGCAATTCAATGATTCTATATAATACTTAAGTATTCAATCAAAAAAAAATGTTATAATTTTATTTGATAAGAAAAAAACATTTTATTCTTATAAATATATTGTTTCAATCCCACAAAATCAATATCACATTAAATATAGGAGCCAAAATTTCTTCTATGAGATTTACATATAACTTGCTACTAATTTTAACCTTATTCTCACACAACAAAAAACTTAGTTAAATATTATTTAACTTTTTTATTTATTTTTTTTAAATTGTTAAGAAAGTTAGGACACTTTATAATATTGCACGAGTTTTCCAACACTGGGTATGATATTGATGTTTTTTTTCGCTTGAAGATTTTTTTAACAATGATGCTGATGATTTTTCACATCATTATTTTATTTTATTTCAAACAAACTTATTTATGTCCTATGGAAAAGTATTTATTTTATTATTCTTTAATTATTTTATTATCATAGTCTATTGTGCCACATCATTATTTTGGCAAAAATAGGAAGAAGAAAAGTCAAGGTGGTGCCATAGAAGCCCAGGTCATTTATCTTGCTTGTAGAAAATTCCTATCAAATTTTGTAGTGAAATTGTATAGGACTTCACCTTTTGAGTGGATTTAAAGTATTATGTTATAATTGTTTCAGGATTAAAACTTGATATATATCCTTCATTCTTAGTTTTAGATCCCCAATAACATCTTAACCTATCAAACACTTATGTCCTACACAAAGATACTTGTGTGGATGCAAGTGTCTAGATGATTATCAAGTGTCCAATCCTCAAAAGTCATTTAATTTAAAAATCTTTTGAATCCTATGGATCAACCCATTTGTCTTATTGAACCGTACCATGAGATATTTTCAAAGGTGTGGTATAAATACAAATCTAAGCCTAATCATTATTCATCTAGCAAATACCAAGAAAGCACTTATTCAAACTCAATTAATTAATTGCACAACCAAGTTATACTGCCCTATTCTTCCCTATTTTTATATTAATTATAGGAGAAAACATATTACAAGTTTGAAGTAGTCAAAGAATAGCCCATGAGCTATAATTTTTAAGTTACAAGTTAAAACATTGCATGCATTCACATATAATATATTATACCCTTGTGCATACACAAGCCAACATCTAGGGTAAAATGACATCAATCTAAGGCCCTATTTGAATTATTGGCTATGTAGGCATCACTCATTGATAGAGGGTCCTTAAGGTCAGCTTGACACCATGAGCCCACTAACCCATTTTTCGCAAGGTACAAAGACCTAAGGTGAAGAACTACAGTTTAAAACATACACAATCATCAATAGCCTATGTGTTTGAACAAAAGATATAAATAAAAGGGTGATAAAAAACCTAGAAGGCTCTATGTCATCACTTCATAATACAATAAATATTTTTTACAATATATTTGCATTTAGATCAAGATAGAAACATCGACACAAGTGTTCATAATATAACGCAAGTGTCCAAGTCTTAAAAAATAATTTCATAGAATTTAACTAAATCTTGATCTTGCCTCTACATGTTTCCACCTCTACACTTCTCATATCTTCTTATGTATCTGAAAATAAGCTAAGTATTATCTCTTCTTTGTATTTATGTAATCAAATTAATTTTTTGGATGTATCTTTTATATTTAGCATAACTCAACACTTTAATTCAAAATTATCATTTATCTGAGTTTTCAATTAATTAGCCTGCTCTAAAGTATTTCTAATCATCATTGTGTATATATTATTTTTTTTCCCTTAACCATCCATACATTAAAAAAGGGTTAAACATTTGATGAACCTAAACATGATGTTTGTTCATGAAATTCCTAACTTGCTCTAGGGTTTTCAAACTTTTAGGTTTTTTATTTCAGTAATATGTAAATTTGAATTTTTCAATTTCTTTTGGCAACTTTATTTACATTTATTAAATATGGAAACAAAGATCATTTTGAACTAGAAGATAAAGAATCCTTATTCAATGATTTAAATACAAATATATAATTTATTAATGCATTCTTACATGTTATCCAAAAATAAATCAATAACCATGCTAAGGCTAGTGCATACAGATCCAATAATAGTGAACCCTTATATGTAACAACTCTTTCCACATCCTCCATGAGAACAATAAATACTTCAACTTAGTTACTGGTTTTAATGCCTACATCAACACAAGTGGTATTTTTATCCCTTTTGGTGGCTTCTCAAATCTCAAATCTTAATTCCAATGGGTCTACAGTGAAAAATTTTGACCAAGTTATGAAAACTTTAGAAGCTAAGATTACCAACCTTGAAAAAAATGCTTTAAAAAACTCATCCTATTGATTCACAAGATGTATTAAATAATCCTCTAGCACTTGAGATATCTTTTCCATGTTTTCTAATTGGTTTTATTTCACCCAATTTCATATTTTGTGATGGCAAGGGTAATCCTTAACAACATATTTGATATTTCTATGCATCATGCCTCGATTAAGTTTCAAATGATAAAATTTTGACCAAATTATTTTCAAGGATCCTAAAGGACTATGCTTTAAGATGGTTCTATGACTTATTGTAAAACCCTTAGCAAATCATTTTATAGCACATTTATCCTTAAACATCGTTGAAAATATGTCATATGCACAAATTTCTAAGATCAAACAAAGAACAAATGAACCTATCAATAAATATGTTATGAGATTAAAAAATGTTGGCCAAAAAGACAAATCCAATGGTAGATTAAGATCTTCAAGACATATTTACTAAAATTTTACTTGCCCCATTACATGAGCCCATTATTTTTAAGAAGTTCAAATCTTTTAATTACTTATGCCGTATTGTCCAAGATCATGAAATGAAACTTATTTCCTTGAACAACCAACTACATCTTCTACCAAGTTTCATATCAAACCAAGCTACAAGGTAAAACCTATATAACCTAAAATATAAACAACCATAATGGTTAATGTAGTGTCACACCAAACTAATTGGCTCATTTTATCTAATGCACCTAAGAGATAATTTACATGATTACCTAAGTCTCTAACTTTGATACTTAATAACCTTGTGGAGTGTCATCTCATATCTCTCCATCCTCGAATAGAGGTTGATATGAGTCAACCTTTACCAAAAGGATATGATCTTAATGCATATTGTGACTATCACCAAGGCCTTAGACATTATAAAAATAATTTTTATACCTTGAAACATAAGATCCAAGACCACCTTGATAAATAATAGATTACCTTTGATGATCCTCCAAAGGATTTAGGTTCACAACCTGGTGACCATAAAAACCATAATATATTTATGAATCATTTACAAGATCACTCTAAGAAGGATCTAGAAGTTCAAATGGCATATACTCCATCACAATATGGGTCCCCATTAGATGGTTTAGTGGAACTTATACATATGTAGTACCTCCTATGCTTTAGAGAACCTCTATTTCATTTGATGACAATGAAGTTATAGATAACGACTCATATCTTCATTGTTTATTTATTTAAGCATACCTTAATCATTAGTTATTGATAATAGTGCCAGTGATAAATTGTGTACCATGATGTTACTTACATATTTTGGATATACACATAATTATTTATACCCTTATACCAAAATGGTCAAATCATGCAATGGGACATCACAACATGTTATAGGTGAGATTGATTTTCCTTTATAATTTGGACTAGCACATGTGGTCACTACCTTTTTAGTTATACCATATACGAGAGTCTTTGATATGTTATTTGGATGACCCTAGATACATAAAATCCACATAATACCTTCCATAATTCATGGGTGTATTGAATACATTCATATCAATAGGGTAGTCACAATTTTTGAAAGTCCATATGAATAACCACTTGAACAAGAGAAGTTTATTCCCAAACAACTAATCATATAACTTGCTAAGGTTAATCATCTAAGAAATGGTAATAAATATGAAATTACATTATATGTGGCCCATACTTGAGAGACTATTTCACCAAAGATATACAATGGATTCTATAGAATCCTCATCTACACCTACACAGTCCACCTAGTTGCTAAGAGCAAATAATCATGTTCCAATCACAATTGCACCTAGGAAACTACATAGAGCTAAAAAATGGATTCCAAGAATCCATTATCATTTTATTACCTCTTCATGACCATATAGTATTATGATACATGCATAAGATACCACAAATTCTAAAGTTATAAATATAACACTTATATATGTTCCTTAGTGATATCACCAGTATGTTGTACCATATTCTGAGTTTGGAGCTACCTATGAGAATACCTTAGATGGGATAATAGGCTATAACTTTTTGATTTCCAAATATTCCAAAAATACAAAAAAAAAATTCAAGTAAATTAATAAAACATTCAAATAATTCAAAAATATAAAAATATTCAACATACACATGTTTACTAGCTTCTTGGCATCTATGCTCTTTGATTTATGTTAGTAGACATCACATCATTTTTATGCACATACATGTTTCATGTGTACATTAGTGTAATACATGCACACACCAAACTCATGATACTTGCACATACAAATCTTGGACCTTTCCTCTTCCTATATGACACACTACATTGGGGGCATATCCTTCCTTAATCATGGTTAATACATGCTATATTATTTTATGATCACCTTTCCATTATCATGTTGAGTTTATATATTAACACTTACACATGGATATAATCATGTTTAAATTTTCACAATATATTTGATATGCTATGTTACATGGAATTTTTGCTAACACATATATGTAGGGACTAGTATGAGATGTTTATGTTGGTTGATTATACTTCTTTTATTCACATTGTGACTTCTTTGAGTGTCTTTATCCTACTTGATATTGTCTTGCTTGTGGAACATTTAAATATGTTCCTAAATTATTGTCCCCTATACCATTTTATGTTGTGTTCTTTCACTATTTAGACATTTGAATATATCATTCATTTGAATGTGTGAAATTTGAATATGTTCCTTGTTTTCAATCTGCTTAGATCCATCTTGTGTGACATTGAATTATCTTATGTTTGTGCTTGATTGTTTTATAAGATTATATTATTACTTACTATACATTTACATGATCTATATCATGTATCTTAGGTATTTTTATCATTACATACTGTGAAATTCATTTATATATCTTCTTAAACATGTTACTCTTATATGCTACATGATTCATACATATATTACAAATTTATCTTATCCTTTTGAGGTGAAGTAACTATCAAATTCCATTTCCCTCACCTCAAAACATGGGGCACATTAGTGGGGGCATGTCATAGAGACATGACCTCCAAAATTATACCGATTCTCAAAAAAATATAATTTCATTATAGTTTACATGCTTTATCTATGCACTTGGGTCAAAATTCTACACATTGCACTAATTTTTACAAATTTGAGATAAAATTTCTCAGATTTATGATAGATATTATACTGAGTATAAAGAAAATATTACATTTTGACAAATAATTTAGATTGAGACACATTATAGGTGAGTATTTCATGAAATTACACCAAAAATACAAATACATTTTCAAACTTATTCAAACATATTTACTAAGAAGCACTATTTTCACCAAGAAACACTAATTTGAGCCTTATTTGTCTATAAAAATTGGTTCCCTTTAGTAATGTGGTTGATATTAAAGGCCCTAAATGTGATAACACTATTTCCATTTTTAGGTTGAGTTAGTTATACCACTTAACTTGGATTTTATTGTATTATTACTAGAGTTGTATGATTGAGATGTAATAGTCTCGATGGTCATGTCACAACTCACCCTTAAACTAGATTGGGGCATAATTACACTAAAATATCCCTATTAAAATATCCAAGGTTTAATTTTGAACCTCTTTCAACTCCTATGCTTCATAAGCATCCGTATTTACCAAGTCAAATTACTAAGGGGCAACATGATTGCATCGACACATACATGCACTCTTTATTTGCTCTATTTATTTTCAAGCATTTCAATTATGATAAATTTTAGATTGTATGCACTAATTTATATTGTAACATGATCTTAGTTATAATTCATACACCAAAAAAAAACTCAAATATGGTTCAAACAAAGACAAGGTGTGTTATTCACACCCAATTACACATTTCATTTTTTTAACCTAATAATTTCATCCCTATGCATTATTAGATTAAAGAGGGGGAAAATATAGATACTAAAATATAATTTATTTAACATCTCAGTCTTGTATATTTGAAAAATACCTATCATGGCTATACCCTTAAATTATAGACCTCTTTGTTGTTGAAACACTTGCATTCACTATCTCACTATGCCGAATTATTTATCTTATGGTCTACCCTTATCATTTTTGATGATCCAAATCTCCTGTAATATACATAAATATTAAAAATAATATATATCCATCACTTTAAGTTTCATATATTTAAAATATTCTTATCTTTTTGGACAATTGCATCCCACATAGGGATACTTGTGTCGATGCAAGTGTCCATATTCTCATCAAGTGTCCAGTCCTCAAAAGTCATTTTATTTGTATTATCTTAAAAATCCCATGGGTCAACCCATTTTTATTATTGAACCCTACAATGAAATATTTTCAAAATGTGTGGTATAAATACAAATCTAAGCCTACTCATTATTTATCTATCAAATACCAAGAAAGCACATATGCAAGCTCAATCAATTAATCACACAACTGACTTTTACTAACCTGTTCTTACCTATTTTATTATTGGTCATAGGAAAAATCATATTACATATATAAAGCACTAAAAAAACCCATGATAAATAATTCTATCTCAGTGTTTTGTCTTACTCTAGAATCCCCTTGTTCAACTCTTACTTTTTCATTTTTTAAGAAAGGTGGTATCTCTTCCTTCCTTGACAAAGCTCATGATTCATGAGATCTTGCTAATGCTGAAAGTTTCAAGTTTCGTATCCTAAAATGGGTTGCATTGAAAACATTGGTGTTCGATGGCACTCAAGCATATCAAGACAATTCATTTGAGGATGCCCCTTGAACTTTCCTACCCATTAGTGAGAATAACTCGATAGAAATTTGTGTTGCTAATATGACTAGATTGTTGAGGGAATTTATCATTGCATAAACCTTCCTAAAAACAAATTGTAAGGCCCTATCGAGCATTATTGTTATAGGTAAATTGAATTCTTAAAGGTGTTTTGGTGACCAATTATCTTTCAATTTTCTTGGGTTCATGTTTTTTATAATCTCTAGTTATATTGTATTTATCTTAATGCATTTTGTTTATTTGGCCTTAAGTATCTTTTAAACTGTTTATGCTAGGAGATTTGCCACATCTTTCTTGCAATATCTCATTTCATTTACTTTGGTGAGAGCCCCTTTTAACCCTTTATTGAATAATTAATTAAAAATATATATGGAGCCAATTTTGTGGTAAAAATAGGAGTCCAGGTACTTTCCATGGCACTGCATTTTAAAGCTATTTTAAGAATCTTTCTTAATTTAATAGTCCTTTATATTTTAAATTATTTTGTGATGAGAAATTTTAGATAAAAAATAATAAAAATTATATACAAATATATGATTGAGATTTTTATCAAAATTAAAAATCTCAAAGAAAATTGTGTCATTTGAGTAAAAATTTGGCTGGAAGTTTATGGCCAAAGCTAACCAGGGACATACTCACATGAATGAAACTTTTATCTCTTTTAAATAAATACCCAAACTTAACACTCCACCAAACCTCTATAACTATGGACTCATGAAGGGGGGTTTGCTAAAAAAAATTCAATAGGTATTGTAAAAAACATAGGATTATTTTCTAGTTTAGTGATCCCATAAATATTTAATTATTTTTGCTAAGATATTTTAAGTAAAATTGTATAAAATTTAGATATAACTAAATGGTCCCATGAATATTTCACAAAATGTATCATGGTTGGAAAATTTTCAATCCCCTTTCCAACAACTTAAAATGTACTACATTTTAATTTTTTGATATAAATCAAACAACCTTCATGGGTAAATTAATAAAAATTTAATAGTAAATTTATTCATACATCTAATACCAATGTTTTATTATTCTGAGATAGAGTATTTACATGGTATATAAAGTATATTAAAATTTAGAGTTCTAGTTAAATTTATAACCACTTAACAATAAATTTATTCCCACACTTAATACTCATGTTTTATAATTTGGAAAGAGAGTATTTCTAGGAGTGCCTTAACTAGTAGGAGTATTCACATTTTCAGATGACATGTCCACAAAACCCATCAAATCGGTCAAAATACAACACTCACAGCTAGGCTAATGTCTGTTAATAACATGTTAAGGAAAAAAATAATGGTTAAGGCAAGAAAAATTGGTTAAGGCAAAGAACAATGGTTAAGGAAAATGATAATGGTTCAGGAAAATGCTAGGGGTTAATCCAAATGCTAGTAGAAAAATAAAATGCTAATACTATCCATTGAATGTTGACTTGTTACTTACATGTCTTTACCCTATTTAAATATTAGACTAGCTCTCATTTTACATTACCTTTTATCCCTGTGCAAGAGCCCATTCACCATTACCTAATTCTAGAAGTAGTAATCATAAGAGTATCCCCTAGGAGGCATTTTACTCTATAGGTTCATTATCTACAATGAATTGTATTGTCTGCATTGTTGAATCCCCAACCCTTGAGAATTATATTAGTTCAGCATCTTAGAAGGGTATATCAGTTTATATTGTATAATACATTTGGGGTTTTTTTATGTTGATTATATTTTTGACTGCTTGAAGGAACTAATGATTAGTTAGGGCTTAATCATTAATGCAACACATAGTTTATTGAATAGTTTGTGTAATTAAGATATGATACATATAATTCAGTGAATGTATATGAATTCAACACATAATCATTATTGGATATGCTACATATAAATGAATTTAAACTCTATACCTTTATATTCTATCTTTATACCATAAAAGAATTTGATTTTTTGGAAATTTGACCCCTGTTGTGTACATGTAGTCAAGTATAGTTATAACGACCATCATTATGAGCTCAATAATAGATGATAGATGCATGTTTAAGTGAAAAAATCTTAAGATCCTAAAATCATTCTCAACTAAGCATACCATCAAGGGTTCAAGCAATTAACAATATAGTCATTGTAATGATGTAAGATGTAGAGTATAGGAGTGTGAGTTCTATTTAAAGTAGTAACTAGAATTGAATGAATTATATGTTCAATGAATTCTATGTATCATATCTAAATTACACAAACTATTTTATAAATTATGTTTTGTGTAGTCATATAAAATGTCCAAATTGGTAGTTTGAGTGTGGCTTGTGAGACCCCATCCATAGGTCCTTTTTTCATGCTTTTATGACCCTTCTAGACACCTTCTTGTTCATTATCAATCATCTAGAACCTTCTGAACCCTGATTCCACCTTAGCCAGACCATATTTCCTATACTAATCCTATTCCCCCATGTCTTGAGCCTGGAGGATATGATCACTGAATTCAAACATACTTCCAGACCCCAAAGTGTCTCATTTTAAACGTTCCTATCCATTTGCACTTTGAGCCCCAATGATCAATTATACCTAGTCCTTATCCTTAATTAGGTCAGATTAGTATGAATACATATGACCCATGACCAATTATTCCTTATAAAATCCCACTCAAAGTTCATTTACAAAGGTAGTGACCAAACATACAAAGCAAGCATGAATACAAACAAAGCACTAAGGCAAACTTCCCTATTATTTGTACATAGTCACCTAGCACAGCTACAAACCTACTCAAATCTTCATACCAGTCCCTAGCCACCTCAATCACTATCAATTTGGCATTTTCATCTGCATCACACTATTACACAAAACACACTAGGTGGGAGAACTACATATGGATTGATCCCTCTTAGGAGTATTGGTATGTAGGTAGTGTGCCCACATAAGGGGTGTGGATTGCATGTACAATACATATTACACACTAACCCCCCTCTTTCTCTAGTGACTCAAATATCATTTTATCAAGCATGATGGAGGGTTAGGGTTTGAAGACAAAATCATCTCCATAATGAGTTTCATTGATAACTAACACTCAATTTTTCATAAACACACTCACACAGACACAACGCAATTACCCTAAAAATTTGAGGTCTCTGTGATCAGTTTAGATAAGATTGGTAAGAATGAATAACAACTTCAGACACTAAAACATCCACTTTTTTGCACTCATATCCTTTCACCAAATGAAATCAAGATTCAATTTTATGACACCTTCTTAGTCCTACATAATTTTTTCCAACCTCTGTATTAGCCATCTCAGTTTGTTTTCAAGCTAAGTTATATTTCTTCATATTTATTGTTATTCTTAGAAAGGTTAAAAAGACAAATAGATTACACAAATTAGGATTGTATTTATTATTATATTCTATATTGATTTATTAATCCAAACCCTTAATTAAACTAAGAATAGAACTCCATTATTCCCAAAAAAATTAAATCATTTGGTGAACCTAAGTTACTTTGTTTGCGCACAAAATCCTAGAAACCCTAGGGAAAATTCTTTACTGATTTAGCAGAGTATTTTTTTATTTCTTTCCCTTTATATATAAATCAGAATTTCACATTTAATTTTTAAAATTTACTATAGTAATTTTAAAAATTATTTCTTTCAAACCTTAGTTGCCTATACTAGGTCTGGATATTTTCAAACCCTAGCCTAGGGTTTTGAATTAAAATTTTGATTTTTGCATATTGGGCTGAATATTCCAATTTTATTAATCATGATTTACTTATGCAAATTTTTCTTGATTCTCTTGCATGTTTGTTTCATTTTATTGGGCATGAATTCAAAAATGACATAAATACATATGTACATGATATTTTAAGACCAATTCAAATATATGTCATATTTCATTACTTCTTTAACATGCTATCTCTCTATTATGTGTAATTTAATTAAGAATAAAATATTTACATACTTAGAGGATCCATTTTATAAGCTAACAACCACCTATCAAGTTTCAATGTCATATCTTATGCATAGGAAAGAATTTCCTTCTCCTCCTCTCCCCCAAGAGGGTGATAACTACTTTCACTCTAACCAGGTCCATGCTATCACCCCTCCAAAAAGTGAGGCAACCTAAAGTATTGTTCCTAATGCATATATTCAGCCTATAGCTTATCCAAACCCTCTTCAACATATGTGCTTACATGTTCAATTGAAAGCAACTAGGGTTTACACTTGTGAGAATCTAAGGGATCAAATCACCAGTATGAGCAAGTTAATTTCAAATTTACAAACATAGAAATAAAAATTACATAAAAATATCACAACATTGGAAAATCATATTATAATGCAAAATACTCAAAGGCACCCTAGTGCCAATCATGTATATGCACCTTCACCTAGTCAATTGGTTACAAGCAATGTTACATATCAAAATAAAAAGTCATAACAAAGTAATTCTACAACTAGTGATTCAAAAAGAATTCAAAGATAAATAAGAGTTCAAGTGAGGTACTAAGGGAAATGATTAAATATAATTTGATCAAACTACCTCCTCTACATCCAGTGAGAAGATCCAAATATTATTATGCATATCATAGAATGCATGGGCATCACACAGATTCATGTTGGGCATTGAAAAAACATATACAATAGATAATTGTTAATGATGACCCTATATAAGGTAAATCAATCAAGCAATCCATAGTGACATAGGAACACATTCACAAAGGGTCAAATCTAGAAACAATATAAAACTGGTTACCAAAGCATAACATAGAACAATAAAAGGATCAAAAATCAAAATTAGATAAACAAATAATACCACAAGCATAGGTAAAGAATGAAAAAGATGTAAATCTATCTCTTTAAAATGAGGCTCAACTTTTACAATAGTATGGATTTGGTCAAAAATATCTACAACAGTCTAATTCTCAAGGTCAAGGGTTGGGAAAGAATGCTCAAGGCATCACTACTTCTATTCTAGAAATTGATAATGTTTGTCACCAAGGTTTGGGATTTATTGAACACCCTAAGGCAAATCATTCATAGACATAAATTATCAAAGGAAAAGATCTAGATACAACAAAAGTCAACACTAGCATTCCATTGTTTCAAAATCAAAATGATAATGATGAGTGGAATAATATAGGTTATTATGATTTGCAATATATTGACAATGAATCCAAATATTCAAAATCATATTCAAAGCTATTCCCTCATGCTTCACAATTACACATAATTCCTTTGTTTGATATAGGATACCATGACAAGGAGTCTCTTTCGATACTCATCAGTTAGTATCATTTCTTCTCAGTCTTTCTTGTACATAATTTCTTAGCTTACTTGTACATAGTGTCTTTTTACTTATTTGTAAATAGTAATATTTCAAAATACCAAAAATAATATAACATGTCAAAATACAAAAAACATTCAAATAACTCAAAACACCAAAAAAAATTTAATTGTATGCATTATCCATACTTTACAATTCTACTACCATGATAGACTTACATTTTATTGCTATATGTTATTTTTTATAGATTTATCTACATTACCATGCCTCAATTAATCTTCTTTGAGTGTGTGTAGTGACATCCAGATCCTTGATTGCTTCACTCTACCCATTGAAGGGGCATCCTACATCTACATTCGAGACATACATCAACATATTTACCCACCAAAAGCATCTTCTACATCACTACACCATTCAGGTTATGTCATTCATATACTACACACTCTAGTTATCATGTTGATGTATATTACCTACTAGCTTACATAGATTATTCTATTGACACTAACTAATATATATCACTTGTGTATTTATTAACATCTACCTAGTCTTTTACTACATGTCTTGCATACTTTCACTTATTGCTTTGATTAGTTAGATGCAATAGTATTTCCATCATTTACATGCCTTCCTTGCTTGATTTGAGTAGCTAGATGTGATTGCATTTCTCAATTATTGTTTTGGTTACTTGTGTGTGCCTTAGGACATTTGTCAATGTCCTTTACTTGTACTCTTATATGTGCTTCTGGACTTCATGTCAATCTTGCTTGGTTACAATTATATGTGTATGTGAGAATTTGAACATGCCTTGTATGCTTACTTTTTTCTAGTTTGAGTGGCATGTACTCGCATCCCTTGTTTGTTTGGCCCTTTGGCCTCTTTTGTATGCTTCTTGTTTTGCATGTTTGTTTACTTCTCAATTATTTTTAACTCCATGATCTACATCATTCATTATCTTGCCTTCTTAAATGCCATGATGGACATCATGCTCTATCCCTCCTTGAAAACTAACTAGATTTCCAATTTCAGTTCAATATACTGCACATACTATTACATTATTACATCTATCTAGGCATACCCCTGCTGATCTAACAATATCTAATATAAACTATAATATATCTTAAGACATATTTTGGATTATCATTGCTATATCATGTATTTTGTAACACAATACACTTGTAGTTCTTTTTATTTTGAGGGCAGTCATTGTAGGGTTTTCATTCCTACCCTTAGAAGAGGGGGCAATAAAAGGGGTTTTGTCATAGAAATTAGAGCCTTCTACTTATAAAAAAATAATTTTTAAAATAGTAATCAGAGCTCAGAACATGCACCACAAACTAGAAAAATAGTGAACATAGAACAATCATAAAAAACAGTAAAGGACAAGAGCGCTAGAATTGGACAACAACACCAGACACCAAAGTGTCTACTTTTTTATGCTCTTGTCCAAACATCCAAAAATCTAGAATTTTTAGAAACAAATAGAAATGTAAGGTCAATTATAGTTTTGTCAACTATAATTCAATTTAGATTGGGTAGTTTTAGTATAGTTTTAATCAGAGTATCTAGATATAAGGGCATCATGCATGACATGATGGCTCTCATTTTTAGTTTTAGATTAGATAGTTGGTATAACTTCCAAATTAGAATCCATGTTACAGACACTAGTGATTGGGGGAAATGTGTGCAACACATTTGACTTCTTTTCTCTCCACTTCATTATATTACCCAAGTATTCTTAGTAGTTGTGTGCCTTATTCCATCTACAAGTGGTTGGCATCATTTTGGAGTGGTTTTCATATAAGCCTAGTTCTTAGTTTTGAAGTGGCTTTCATACAAGCCTAATCTCCATCTTTCAGAGTGGCCAAGATTGTCCTGGTTATTAGTACACATTTGGAAATCCATGCCACATTGTTAGATTATAGAGCATTCATGGGATTCATGATCCATCTCATATAACACACATTTATACTAGTATCAGTTCATAATTCACACTCAGTGGGAAATGATAGAGCCAAAGGACTAGCTAGCCTTTGTATTCTTGAGCCACCTACTCAAAAGGATTGGACACATAATACAAACATCGATTAACACACATATGAACACAAAGCTTCACTTAGTGGGTGATGATGGAGCTAAGGGGCCAGCCTTTGTATTATTAAGCCACCTTTGACGAATTGATCACTCGGATTTGTTCATGATATTACTCTTGGTACAACACATACCAAGCACTACTCAACATCACAATAGGTTTTGTATTAGTTCACATACTCAGTGAGGTGTCTTCATTTCTTTCTCTTCATCTCTCTTTTACCAAGCCTTTTATACGTTCTTATTTTAGACATAGCATGTCTAGTAAGAACTGATCTACTCCTTAATTTTTTTTGTAGATTTATGCTTCACATTGTGCTCTCTGTATGCACACTCAACATCACACATCTTTATGGGCTTCACACTTATAAGTAAGTTTAGGTACACTTTCTATTTTTCCTTTATCCTAGTATTGTGTTTTGTTGCATCACTAGAATAAAACGGGGAAAATGTAGTCATATAAAATGTCCAAATTGGTAGTTTTAGTGTGGCTTGTGAGACCGCATCCATAGGTCCTTTTTACATGCACTTATGACCCTTATAGACACCTATTTTCTCATTATCATTCATCCAAAACCTTATGAACCTTGATTCCACCTCAACTAGACCATATTTCCTACACCAATCTTATTCCCCTAGGTCATGAGCCTATAAGATAGGAGCAATGAATTTGGACTACAGTGTCAGACCCTAAAATGTCCCATTTTGGGTGCTCTTGTCCATTTACACTTTGAGCCCAAATGATCATTTCCACCAAGTCCTTATCCTTAATTAGGTCAACTTAGTTTGAATATATCTAACCCATGACCAATTCTTCCCTATAAAATCCCACTCAAAGTTTATTTACATAGGTGGTGACCAAACTTACAAAGTAAGCAAGAATATAAATAAAGCAGTAAGGTAAACTTACCTATTATTTACACACAATCACCCAAAACAACTACAAACTTACTCAAATCCTCATCCCAATCCCTAGCCACCTCAATCACTATCAATTTGGCATTTGCATCTGCATCACACTATTACACAAAACACACTAGGTGGGAGAACTACTTATGTCTTGATCCCTCTTCAAAGTATTGGTATGTAGGTAGCGTGCCCACACAAGTGATGTAGATTACATGTTTAGTAAATTTTACACAATAACCCCCCTCTTTCTCAAGTGACTCAAATATCATTTTATCAAGCATAAAATCCTATATTTTAAGAGAAAATCAGCTCCATAGTGAGTTTCATCAATAACTAGCACTCAATTTTTCACAGGCACACTCAAACAAGCATAGTGGAACTACCTAGAAATTTTTAGGTCTCTGTGATCAGTTTGGACAAGATCAATAGGAATGGACAAAAGCATTGGACACCAAATCATCCACTTTTTAGCATTCATATTCTTTTGCTAAAAGAAAGTCAGATTTAGGTTTACAACACCTTCCTAGTCCTGCATAGTTGTTTCTAACCTTTGTATTATCCATATCAATCTATTTTCAAGCTAAGTTATATTTCTTCTTATTTATTTCTATTCTTAGAAAGGTTAAGAAGATAAATAGATTATACAAATTAAGACTCTATTTATTTCTATATTATGTACTGATTTATTAATCCAGACCCTTAACTAAAATAGGAATAAAACTCCATTATTCTCAAAAAAGTTAAATCACTTTGAATGAATGATTATACCTTAACTAATATTTAGTTCTTTCAACCAATCAAAAATATATTAAACATAAAATAAATTAGGCCCTAAATATACATTAATTCCTTCAACCAATCAACAATATAGTTGATATAATACTTACTAATACCCTATTGATTTTATACTTGACTATACTATTATAATGCCCTATTCTAAAAGGCAGAGTATAGGAGTGTGAGTTATGTTTCAAGTAGTAATTGACATGTATTTTTTAGGGTAATTGTAAATTAGAATTTCTATTCCATGTTTATTATACTCATTATGCTAATGCATGTAAGGCATTGAAATAATTATCATCATTCCCTTGTAAGTTAGTTCTCTCTACATAAAATAGTTCCTTAGATAACATAGTTCTCGAGATAACATAATTTATTTTTATGCATGGTTCCCTTGTATTTGGTGTGTAAATACTTTGCATGTTAGTTATCTCTAGATAACATAGTTAATTTAAGATAGAATGATTGTCATGTGAAATTTATCCTCAATTGTTTAGTGATAATTGTGTTAATGTGAAGGATGGGCATGCATAACTATTTCCTATGGGCTTGCAAAACACTTATTGTGTTCATTTTTATTGATAACTCAATCAAGTTAATAATATAAGGATCATGAAAACCAATTAACTATATTGTTGACGTCTTGAAATTTATGGTATGCTTATTTGGGAATGATTTTAGGATCTTACCATGTTCTATCTTTAAACCCTGCATCGATCTTTTATGACTCAACTCATGTTAAGGGTGGTTATAACTATTCCCATAATGGTGATATAAATGGATGTTTCTAATGTTTAATTTCCTATTGATAATATAAATAGTGGCATATGTGGTGGATAAATTAGTAAAATATTTCTCTCAATGTTATGTTTCTCTTTACTTAGTACTCAGTATTAGTGTTTCTTGTGATCTTGAAAAACACTTATGTTCATTTTTGTTGATAAATCTATCAAGTTAATAATAAAAGGATCATGAAAACCCATTGAATGTATTGTTGACTACTTGAACCTAATGGTATTATTGTTTAGTAATGATTTTAGGACCTTACAATGTTCTATATTTAAACCTCCATATATATTTTATGATTCAACTCATGTTGAGGGTGGTTATAAGTATTATTTTTCTAATGTTTAATTTCTTATTTCTAATGGAAAGAGTGAAATATTGTAGTATTAGTTGGCATTTGAAAATTTTCATTTGTAACCTTATATGTAATATGTTAATGTAATGTATGGTAAATATGTACATTTTAAGTTTTTGATTTGCATGCATTATTTAAGGATAACCCTATCAAGGCGTTGAGGTTATTGTCTCTTGTTTGTCAATGCTAATAGTTTATCAATGTTGCTTGCTTATGAATTATAATTGTTTATCAATGCCCTTTGTTTATCCAAAAATAAATAAATCTATTTTTTTGGATTTCTCACTTAATAGATGATGTCTAAGTGGAATATATTTCTATCTCTTATAGTGTAAAATACACGTCCTAGGGAGTTCTCTTCCAATGAATTGGAGTGGAGCGAGGTGGAGTAAAATTTGGTCAATGATAAATATATCAATCACTGAATACAAAGAGATCATATACAAGACTTATTAAATGGTGAATGCAAAAGATAGGTATATCCCACTACCTTCTGTATTGATGGTAGTATATTCAATCCTATGCCATCTAACTTGTAAAAGGCTAGGATTGATAGATCTCTCCAATACATAGTGTGGGTAGTGTGTCTTGTAATAGGTTTTTTTTAATATGAATTAGTATTTTTTTAATTATATTTTATATGTGTTATGTAAGTATTGGTGTATGTATCCCCAATGGTTAGCTTGATTAGATAGGACCAATGACTTTGATCACCTAGGTATTGAGTTCAATTCCTACTAGACACCCTATGATGCATCATAGCTTAGGGGCAGATGTTAGCCTATAATCTAAAGTGGCCATGGGGATACCTTGAGGTAGGGGTCAAATATTTCCATGTGTTCCATGGGGATCAAAATAGGGTGATTTAGTTATAGATCATTTGTTAGACATTATGGACCTAGACCTATCCTTACCAAGCTTCAATTATAGATAAAAAATTTCCAATGAGATGTAGAAGGATTAGTGAAGTGGTATGGTTGTGCCCAGCCCCACCCAAGTTCAAATCTTAGAGGGCATTTATAGGCTGTTTTTGGCCATATTCTAGATGGTTTTAATTTTATCAAGTGGTTCTATATTTCTCTGAGGGATTGGGCCCCAGTTTGTGCCTGAGAACTAGTTATAGCTCTGGTCAAAAGTTAAGCACCAATTTTTAAAAAAGTATTAATATACGTATGGACCAAAGGATTATAGGACTGAAGATGATCTGCATTATGACATTTTAAATGTTATGAAGGTTCATATTGGTATCTGACCTAACCATTAGAATTTGCATCATAGATGTCAATGTTAATTTTATATCCATGTGTTAATGAAGATGTAATAATAGGTTTTGATTACATATAAAAATATGGTTCATATAGACTGGCAAGTCATGTTTTTACATGGGAAAGAGATTGATGAATTTAGGGTATTCATTATACTATATTTCTATTCATTTATGATGCACTAAAGGATTGGTTGGGTATGTTATTATTGTAGGGCCTGAATCCCCAAATTGTTCACCAAAAGCATCGTGACATGGTCCATGAAAAACTTACATTGTTTAAAAGTTAGACAGAGAGGGATGATTTCATGACTAAATATGATATGTGTAATAATTAGATAAGGATGAAGGAAGTAAAATACAAATTTGAGTTGAGTGATGTGGATAGTGTTCAAACGTTTGTCATTAAAAATATGAAAAATGTATTTGTGTATAAAGAATTGAAAAAATAGAAACAAAGGAAAAACCCTTTATCTTATGCCTCCAACTTCCTTAGTAACTTTAGTGGATGTTAAATTATGCACATAATAATATACTTTAAATGGACTCCACATATGGGATAAATGCACTGAAGGTATTGCCAATTTACAAATTTGAAACTTCAAATTTGTTATTGTATAATACTTATGTTTGTGATTTGTAATGAAGTTCATGTTGTACACACCTTTTGTATTTGATGGTATGCACAATGGAATTAATATTGCATAGGTGTTGATGTCAAGGTCTACTATTATATACCTGATGTCATGGATGTATAAAGTAGTGGTCAATGCGTATTTTAATATCTTATAATGGAAACCAAATTATTTCATGGTGGATGATGCTCATGATAAATTTATTTTTATTAGGTAAGTTGAGCCCATGTATATTATAAATATTTATTATTGTCATTGAAAATAGTTCTTTACTTTCTAATTTTGTTATACTTACTTTGTCCTTGTGATTCTAGGGAAGTGTTTCAATGCAAGGTATACTTATTTAGTTGTCACCTGAGGAGAGCGTGGCTGAAAAACTTGATTTCAAAGGTCAAAAATGCTAAAATAAGACAAGAAATGTTTAGAAGTCTGGGTGAAATAATGTACAAGTCACCTATTGATAAGGTAGTGGTTTTTGACACAAACCTATTCATATAACAACATGTGGCTCAATAATCATTCATCAACTATTGGAAAGATTAATGGTTCAACCGTGTTGGCATGTGGGCAAGATGTTTACATATAATTCCCCTTGTGATTCAAGAGACAAATGATGATGTAGAAGTATATCACTCTCATTTGAAGTACATATTTGAAATTAGAGTTTCATCCCATCAGAGAGTGGATAGGTTGGTGAAGGATTTGGTGTCCATTATATTTGTGTATTACTAGTGGAGCCAAATGTTCAATGAAAATGGGTTTTATAGAAACTTCAATCTTAAAAACTTAGAGAACTAGTCATGGATGAAATCACAAAGCATCCCTAATAACAATGTGGTGTTCAGTGATAATTCAAAGAAAATAAAAAACTTTTTACAAGGTTAGAATGAAGATTCAGTATTTTGCAATGTGTGAATGCATGTGGTCAACCCAAGGCCATGTGTACAAGCACATGTTGAAAGTTAGTAAATTGAGAAAGAAATTTGGTAAGTAATTTTCATCAAGAGGCAATGTTGATGAACATGTAAGTATTATTTGTGTATACATTGATTCTTATTTGTCTTTATTTTTTTGAATTTATAAATGATTTTCATGGATTTTCATATGGTTATTGACAAAAATTTATTTGTGTCTTGTTTATTATGATGATAATAAAATTTTTATGAGATTTCCCATGACAATTTTACTGATGTTATTATAAATTATAATATTGTCAATGATGTGGATGACCCAAATGATCCAAAAATTCTTAGGATCTGTGGATTTCTAGACAAATCACTTATCACTCTTCCAATTGATAGAATAAGTCTTAATTTCCTTGAGAATATTGTTGAATATGGTTGTAACAAGTTTTGAGCAAGGTAAATTTTCAATAATGGTGAAGTGAATCATCCCCATAGACAAACTTCCCAATGTGTATAAGATGGTTTTAGGACCAATCTATGATGTTCATGAGATTTTGTAGAGAGTATGGCAATCCACAGCTATGCAAAAATAAAAAATGAACATGCAAAACTCCATTTGAAATGTAAAGTGAAATAAAAGTGTGTTACCATTCAAGATGAATCAAATAGAGTAGATGTTAAAGATGTAGACTAACAATAGTTTTCATAAAGAATGATCTATATACATTAAAATAAAGCTGGTTGGTTGTATTTTTATTTTTAACTAGATGTTATATGTCCTAAAATTTTGAATCCTTGTAAAGTTAAATGTCATATATGTGGAAAAATAGTAAAAGTGATTGACATATAAAAGTATGTAAAGATTCACAATTGATTTGACATATAAAAGCATGTAAAGATACACAATTGATTTTATTATTTTTTGTTCTTTGAAATTATTTATTTAGCTAATTAAGCACACATGGTGTTATAAACATTTCACATTACACATCATTTTGAGGCATGCATATTCATATTTTTCAAATTGCACAAACTTAAATAAATACAAAGTTAATAACTATTGTGAAATGTACCATATATATGTAGAAGTCAACAACTAAAATAAAATGAACCATAGTAAAGGAACACACTAATTATGATCATTTTTATTAGCATTGGAGTTAGGAAGCATGGTTTTAATGGGAGTGGTTAAATGGTAAGTAATAATATGGATTGAAAAGTTTGTCTAGACTTTGATCTCTTCCTGAAATTTTTTATTTTGTCTTATATTCATATAATTCTCTACTTCCAAATAAATATCCCTAGCACTTGAAACAAATTCAGACACTCTTAGTGATGTAATTTGATCTTAATCCACATCTGATCTTGTAGTTTTTCTTTACTTACACATTCAATACAAAGATTTACTCTTTGTTCTCATTTTTCAAAGGTGATATTGTTGCATTAATTATTTCAATGTTTTCTTTCAAATTTTCATCCCTTTATTTTCTAACCTTTACCATTGCTCCTATACATCCAACTTGGTCTTCAAATGTCTTAGTTTTCATTCTCTAAGTTCATCATCCACCTTTGCATTAATTTGTTTAATACTTTCATATTGGTTCACAAAATTGCTTGGGGGAGTGGGATTGGGCTTCTTGGAAGCTGCATAGAAGCAAAACCATGGAGATTTAGTAAGTATATGACACTAAAAAAATAAACAAACATCTATTCCTATGAAGGGATGTCACCTAAAATATAATTGTTGAGATCATAATCGACACTCAAAATGTCAATCAATTTCATCTTGACAACTTCATTGGTTCCTTTCCTTTTATATTTATTTATGTCCATTACTAAACAAACACAAAAATTGTAATAGAATGACATGCAACTTCACTGGTTCCTATAATTTTTATATCAAAATGGAAAATAATAGACCATTATACATAATGTGAATGGGTATTATATAGACAACAAAGATGCAAGGCATTATATATATTGTAATAAGATGGACGATAGTAGATCATTATACAAATTGATGATTCATTACTTATTTTTATTTATGTATCAATATGGACAACAATAGACCATTACACATAATGTAAAGGGTATTATACATACAATCAAGATGCAGAGAATTATAAATATTATAATTAGAGGGACAACAATAGACCATTATATAGACTGATGGTTCATTGGATCCTTTCCTTTGTGTAGTAATATGGAAAATAGTATACTGTTACACAAAATATATAGGGTATTATACAAACAATAAATATGTAGGGCATTATACAGACTACAATAAGATGGACAAAAATAGACCATTGTACAGACTGATGGTTCATTGTCTCTTTGCCTTTATGTAGCAAGATGGACAATAGTAGACCATTACACAAAATGTAAATACTAAAATGATTAAATACATATGTTGTCTTATGGAGGGAGTAGAGGGGTTTCTATCATGATCAATTTCTTATTATCATTCCATTTTATAATAATGCATTTTCATGATGACTTTAAAAAATAGATATTTGATATTTTTATAATAATGCATTCTAAAATTGTTTTTATTATTATTTTTGATTCTATAATAATGCATGACGTAAAGGGGATATTTGATTTTTGTTTAATATTTTTCATTGCAACTAGTTTCCCTAGTATATAACATGGTTGTATACATCATGTTATGGTAGTAAAGCTAGGATGGAACATATAAGACTCTTAGTTGAGGAACACATGTATTATATGCATCTCTTTCATCCCATCTGAATTCCTCCTTTATGAATACAATTTTATAAGAGAGAGAGATATCATGATGTATTGTAATTCATTCTACATTTATTCTTATTTTTTCTTTAAATTTTCAATTGCATCTTCTAATTATCCACATGCAATGTTACCCTCAACTTACAAAAGTATATTGATGTAAAGATTATAAGGTTGAAAATTAAATAATTAAAAGGATGGGATTATAGACTTAGTTTATGAAATTAATAAT
>JARHVA010010419.1:0-2500 GCA_037957365.1 Torreya grandis | reverse complement strand
TGAATTTTGCATAACATAGCATGACTGTGTCAACATCTAAATGGAACTTATTTTTAGGATAGTGAAAGTTCCTAAACTCAATCAACTTGATACAAAATCAAGACATAATAAAATTAAGGATAATAACATAAAATACATGCAGCAAAATCCCCTTAATAAGGAAATACAAGAAATTTTATTTATTCAAGATAAATATGTACATATAGTTACCTAATGAGAAAAGTCTTATTATTCTCAACAAGTCCATTCATCATATAATCTAAGAACATATTTCCATTGTCTTCTTTGTATCTTATTTTTTATTTGAGAGTAGTATGTCATAACATTTGACTGTATGTATCACACAAATATAGTGAATCTCCATAAACTGAATAAACCATCAAACATTAAAAAATTATTTGAACATATCTTTTCCTCTTTTATTCTTATGATAGCTAAAATTCCACATCATCATCATGCTCGCATGAAACATGTGATTATGTTTTTTTCTTGGACCAAAATCATGTTTTATAGCACTATAAAATTTGATTGTGAATTATGATAAAAGCTTAACAAAATGGTTAAAAAAGTAATCTTTAAATACTTTAACAAAAGCTTACTTATAGTATAATAGGAAAATCTTACCACAGCTTCAACATTGTCGTAATGATGATGATTATTATTCCCCTCTTAATATGCAAGGAGTGTGTTAAAACTATTTAAAAAAACCATAGTGCATCAGTAAGTGAAATCAAAGATATACCAAATAGACCTCTATTTTATCTATGAGTAAGTAGTTTTTATGCATCAATAACATACCTATTCCTCAAAGAGTCTATTAACATTTTTATAATTTAAAATGAGCTCATCTATGTAGTGGGTTACTACCCACCCCAACCATTAGTTGGAGAGTGTAATAGTGCATTTGATTTCAAACCTAAAACATAAAAGTAGATGCCTAAAGTAGTTTACAAATGATACCCAAATAGGGTTTCAAAAGAGACATAATAAAAATTAAAAAATGATTGACTTATTTTAAGCACATTATCTCATTAATGCAAAAAACCCAATCAATGGATCAAACACACAACTGTGAGCAAGACCCCAATAACCAACACAAAAAGATAAAATATTCATAATACATAAAGAAAATAATCAAATTAGTCAAAGTCTACTATAATAATATGGAAAAAAGTAGACCATTACATAGAATGTAAAGGGTATTATAAAGACAAGCAAGAAGTAGGGAATTATATAGACTACAATAAGATGGATAATAGTAGACCATTATATAGACTGATGGTACATTATCTCCTTTATTTATGTATAAATATGGACAATAGTATACCATTACACATAATTTAAATGGTATTATATAAACAAGAAATATGTAGGTCATTATACAGACTATAATATAACATTGAGAGTAACTAGTAGCAGTGTTTGACGTGGACTGCCATGCTAGACATTAACCTTAGGTAAGGCACTTCATTAAGTAGGATCATGATTTTTTATTAGTCACACTTTTACTTTGCTTGTTGTTTCCTTTTATTGGTATAATACTTAACTGATATTGCTTTTTTCAACCACTTTCCAATCTAGTTTATCATTGAATGGAATTTCAAAAGTTAACCAAAGGTATAAAAAACACAATTTTATCTTAATACCTCCATAGTAATCTAGGGTTCAATGTTTCAATATATATATATATATAGCTCCATGTATACCATTACACATAATGTAAAGGATGTGAGTTTTCCCTTACCTCCAAGAAAGTGGATAGGCATCCTTACAACTTTGATGCTGTTGTCATATAAAGTTACAGTGTAATTATATACTGAGAGGAAATGTATAAATGATGAAATCTGGTTGGTGTTTTATGGATGAAGAAGAGTGGTCTTTTTCATGTTCACTTTCTTATTATTATTCCACTTTAAAATTATATACTTTCTTGATGTCTTGCACACTTAGCCTTATAATATAAATGTAACAACTAATTGGCATGTTATGGTCCATGAAGTTCTACTAAATTTCATTATGAGCCATATACATAGATGGCACTTGTAGATAATACATGTCACACAACATCAAAAATTGGATAAAGATAGGGTCTGAACATAAGAATCAAATAATAGGTAAAGGTGTCTCAGATTTGGATCTCATTCATATTATATTATAAGCATACACCTATATATCTTATGTTCAAAGCTGAATGAAGTGTTCCACTTTCCAGCCTAACTCATATTGAGGAAACACTTGATATTATACAAAATGACATCAATAGTACCTATCTAGTATATCTCAAAATAAATCAATTACAAAAAGTCTAGAATAAAAACTTGAAATAAAAACCATCGTGCATCAGTAAGTGAAATCCTAGATATACCAAATCAACCTCTATATTATTTATGAGTAATATTGTTTACACATCAATAACACCCCTATTCCTCACAGAGTCTATTATAATTATAGGAATATAAAATAAACTCTTCCATATAGTGGGGCCCTACCCATCCAAACC
>JARHVA010010418.1:117500-173545 GCA_037957365.1 Torreya grandis | reverse complement strand
ATGATTACAGACACCCATTACACTATTTTTACTTATTAAATTCTACAGTTGGGGGTATCTTTTTCAAATTCCATTGGATTCATAAGTAGTCATAGTACATATATTTTTAAATATATCTATCTCAAAAATGTAAAAATATGTCAAATTTTAGACTCCTATTTTAGATTTTTCACATGCCATACTAATTTAGACTCCATTAACTTCTTCATTAATTTATAGCTAACAAGAGTATGAAAAACATTTATGCCATAATATTAAGTATAAGAAAGGTAATTCCAATTAGGCTACAGATTGCTTAAGTCACTTCCAATTAAGTATTGAGAGTACCTTAATATTAGGCACAAGAAAAGAAGCTCCAATTATGTTAGAAACTAATTATGTCACTCTTTATTACATCACTAACAATAGTCCTAGATTCATGTATCCATGAGACTTTAAAATGGCTGATGTTGTATGGAAGTGATCCTTAATTTTCTTCACAAGCAACATAAAATGCATAAATATTATTTTACTCAATATTTAGAGCATGAATATCATAAATCCATGAATATTTCTCATGAATCAACATTTAAAACATTATGGAATATAGCTTACTCTAATTTGAAACTCAAGATGAAATAATAAATGTTTGGGTATTAGATATAGGTACCACCAAACATATGACATAATGATGAGACTTCAAAACATATGACATAAAACATAGAAAAAACATAATCAATCATTTATTTTCATATAATGAATTAGCTATTAAGAAGGCAAAATACTAAAATTTTATTGAGAAAAAGATGTTCTTACAATAGATACAAGACATAAATATGTGTCTTTGCTTTGAAAAATGTGTTAATAAAAAGTGTGTTTCTCAATGTTATGACTAAGAAAACTGAGTTACAATGCCTTTTTTTACTTATACAGCTCCAAAATAGATTTTTAAAAAAACACTAAGAATATCCTTGAACAAAAAATTCAAACTAATGCATAAAGTAGTGGGCTGATCTATCTAACATCTAGTACATGATAAACATCAACTATGTCATTGTTTTCAAATATTTTAGTGGCCACCATGTGAAGGTCCCTTCTTTCTCTTTCAGATGGAAAATTCCATATATTTTGTCTTCATAAGCAAGGGGTATATTACTTGTGACCTTTAAAATATTTACATTTGCATCTCTTGTTACTTTCAATTTGAATCCATGGACAATAGATAGTGAGTGAATCTACCCAATGCCCACAAAAACACCATCAAACAGATCCAACACTTGTATTTTATCCCCTTCTTTGATTTTATCAATAAAAGTATGCAAAAACAAAAAAAATACACTTTATATTGAGATATAAAACACACATTATATTGTAAAAATGGAGTGGGGTAATGGTCACATACAGAGTTGAAGAGGAAATTTGAACTGACTCTAGATTTTATGGGAAGAAAATAGAGACTTGAGGAAAGGGTATTTACAAGGTGTTGATGGAAATTTAGGATATGGCAGAGTTGAAGTGAGTCAAAGGGAGAAGATGTTGGCTATCAATTATCTTTTGAATGATAAAGGTGGTTATGCACAAAGCTAAGATGTAAGAGTACCCTTCCCAATGATATAATGAATTTTTCTTTAATACTGGCTCAATATCAAAATACATTCTACTTATCATTATTTATGGTTGATAAGTCCCACAATTCTAATCTAGGAACTCTTGAAGGAACATAGTAGAAGATTATTCCAAGACAAGGAAATGAGTCTCAAATCCCTCCAAAAAAATATTGAGGAAAGTATTTTGGAAATATTTAATAGACAATTAAACTATATTAAGTTAAAATAGCATTTTAAGCATGAATAATGATAAAAAAAAAATTGGGACAGATAACTAACAACTATTATATTACCTTCACTAATTTAGCATAACTATGATGATTATGCCATACATTCATGTCTAGTTCATCATGGTCACTATCAATATTAGTATATATATTGAAATAATGAAGGTATATTTGTTTTCCTATTGCTTTGAAAAATTTTCTCTACATGTGGTTTAACCATCATGCAAAAAAAATACAAAGAATTCAATAGTCAAGTAAAGAAAGCAAGTTATAAATTTGTCCAAAAGAACATTTGCTGGATCACTCCAACAATAAATAAAATGGGTTGGATTCTCATAAGCTTAGATTTTAATAATCTACTTATTAAGATTAAATTTTATAAAAAAAAATTGAATAATATTAAATGAGATCAATAGAGCCTCTTACCTCAGCTGAATCCATGGATTTATGCTCATTTTATGCAAAAATTATAAGGTTGACAGAGGCAACCAACTATGAAACTTGTTGAGTGAGACCAAATATGCAACTCATTACCCATCAATACCCTTTATTTGATTTTACATGATCTAGAGAGATTCCTACTTTGAATTTAATATATGGATGTGAAATCTTTATTGATGAACTAGATTTCCACTTAATCCCATGCTTAGATTTACTAGGTCGATCTAGTGCTGCCATGTAATTAACAATATCTTCTACACCTACTTCTATATTACTATTTTTTCACCTAAAATACTATGTCAGTTTCAACATATAGTTAGTTCAATATAATATTTAATTAAATAACACAATGTAAATTGAACAAAAAATCCATACACATACTATACATTTGTCCATTTTGGCCTGCAACCTGCCTCGACTAAATGTATATCCAACCCTCACACTATCTCTTTCTCTCTTGTCTTTGTTAATATTTGCTAAATATTATTTGGAATGCATAATTTTTTTTCAATTCGTCAAATTATTTGGGAGATAGAGTGGAGTCTAACCTCTCTTTTCCTTAAATGATTATATTTTCTACAAATGTGTCTAAAATTGTTTGTCAAAATTCTCATTTTTTGCTTATAATATTTTCTAGAGATTTGTCCACCAGTACTCTCAAAATCATTTTCCATTTTTTATATAAAATTTTTCATAGTTCATGGATCTTTCTCTAAAAAACTTGATTTGCAAATATCCAAATGGGCTCTACATCTTACACCTAACTTGGAGGCCCACTTTGCAGCATTTGGCCCAATGGGCTCACCATCTCTCGATACCTCAACCAAGGATGTCTTCTTGCCTTATAATTTTATTTGTATTACATTCCTTTCTATAGATATGTTAAAATCTTGACTCAATCTTTTTCTTTTGACAAAATCAAACACATGTTCTATTAAACCACTATCAATGTTTCTAGATGATCCACTAGCTCCATCAAAATTTCTAGATGCAACAAATGTAGTTTGAGGTGTAGTAGATGCAAGTGGTCTCTTTTCATGATTTTAATTAACTATAAATTCATGTCCCTTGGCCACATTAGGTGCGGCATGAATATGTAGATTAATATTGATCTTCATATATTTCACTTCAAACACATCCTTTAATGTTGAATAACTCATCTCCAGACCTACTGTTCCTTTGCTATGATTTTTTTCAATAATCTTTCTTAGACTTTGTGCTAAGAGATCATCATGATAGTGCTATATCAGGCTACACATCACCATGTGATATATTAGGTTACACATCACCATGTGTTATATCAAGCTGTACATCATCATAACTATTGTTTTCATCAACTACATTTGTTGAATCACAAATGCGTTGGCTTCTACGAGATGACAACATTGCATCTTTTCTTTCCTTTTTTTTTTCTCTACATTTTTTCCCCTCTTTCTTGACTATAAAACAAAAATAATATCATATTATGTCTTATATACTTAAAGATCTTGCCTAAAAAAATTTCATTAAATAATATTAAATAAATAATATACTACTTAGTGGATTTATAACTTGCTTGTTTGTCAAACCAAGACATGATAAATATGAACTATTCTTGGACACTTTTTCTCTACAAAATAACTCATAATGTATCAATAAAATTTTAGAATTATGATCACTATCATCAACTAATTTTCACCTTATAGTCCTTTTCCTCATTTCTTGAAGTCCAAATAAATAATAATGTATAAATCAACAACTTGAATCAGTAAAACTTTATTGAGTTCATAAGTTAAAATGGAAACTTAAAATAGAATTTATTTTAAAAATTAAAAAGAATTTTTAGTCAAAAACCAAGAAGATGTTTACAATTATAGGTATTAGACTATCAATATTACTATCCTTTGTTTCAATTAGATATTGACACTTATAAATCCTGATCACTCATATCTACATCTACATGATTTTCTTCCTCATCCTCATCTGTGAAATGAAATACAATCTCTCCCCCAATCTCTTAATAGTTAATCAAAATATCTTCTTCAAACACTCCATCATCATCTTCATCCACTTCTTTGAATGTTTCTTATAAATTAACATATTTCCCATTAGGCATTATATCAATAAATTTCATGAATTTCAATTTGAAAAAAGACTCTATTTAAATGACATACAACCATCCTAGGCTTCTTACATCAACAATTATAAATGATTGGTTCATTTGAAGAGGGAAAACATACAGTTCATCTATCTTTGATAAAAATTGTCATATAGTTGCATGTACAAATCCATACTCATCAAATTGTACTACTAATGGTTAGATCCACTTACATTTTAATAACATAGGACTATTTTCATCAAAATCCACTTGAATAATTTCTTAGATGAATCCAACCTAAAATTTCTTCTCATTGTCATGAAGAAATGCAACACTAACAACACAATCATAATTTGTCTTTCCTTTGTCTTTTTCTTCCACTCTTAAATGACTACCATAGGCCCACATTCCATTAAAATGCATAGCCAATGAATGTGGAGATTTGGAAATATTAATTTCCTCAATTATTTTATCTTTACCTTCTTCTTTGCATCATTGACTGCATTGGCAATCCATTCTTGAAATTTTGGAAAAGAATCACCTCTAATCAAATCATGATGTCTACACTTTTGAGGTCGATGTTGCATCCAAGCTAGATTATCTTCTTCATATTCTATACATAGAATATTAATGTACAAATAGTAATATTAATAATATAAATGTGTAAATACAATTGAGAAAATAAATTATTGTGTAATTTTTTTTTACGCATGCCACTTATCGAATGAACATGTATTTTGAAGAATTATGTCATATATCATACTAATTTCTTATGTGATAGCTTTAAGTGGCATATATTACCTTATAATACTTCATTTTCAACTCTCTAATCTTTGTCATCATCCCATTCATGTGAATTAACATTTTTAAAATACTTCATTATTCTATGCAAAATCCCATGTCCTCTTGCATTCAATATCCTTCAAACATGTTACCTTTCATTTTTTCCCTAGTATAAACAATTTTTTTCAAAACCATCATATATCATTCTATAGGATACATCCATCTCATTCTTACTGGGCCATAATTCTCTAGTTCATATTCTAGATGTATAAAAATATGCATATAAATGTTAAAGATTATTGGTCTAAATTCCCATTCTAATAGACAAAGGACTTCAACAACCTCCTCCCTCAAACTATCAAAGTTTGAAAGATCTAATACATGTAAACTCATTCTCTTTAATATTAGTCCCAACCTTATAATTTCCAATCTTTGAACCTTTGCCAAACCTTATATATTTACCACAATAGGTAAAATATTATCGATTATGACATTATAGTCATGGGTCTTGAGGCTTCTTAAGCCATTAATTTTAGTTTGGCTTCTAATACTACTACTTAAATATTTAGTGGGAAAGTAAGTCTAAGAAATCAACTGTAAGAATTTTGGATATTGTTCCATTGTCTAGACATTAGGAGCACTAGGTTTTCTATATTTTTCATCATCACATTTTTCAACACAAATATTTTTTTGAATATTTAATTATCAAAAGTCTTCACAAGATTAAATAGTATCAAAAGTACCAAAAAAGGTTTCTATAATAACATAGGTTATATTTTTCTTAGTATGCATAAAGTCAATAGTATGCCTAATGGCTATATCCTTAAAGTATGGTAACTTATAGAATATGCAGAAACATTTTACACTATTTTCATTACATGGATCATATCTACTACCAACAATTCCATCATTTTTAATAAATTTCCTTCTTGTTTGTCCATTCTTAATAATGCAATCACCTATTATTATCAATGGTGCTTCATGATTCTCTTCTTGACCATTGAAACATGATTTTTTTGATGATATGGATGATCCATTTTAAATTAAGAATGATGTCCCAAAATCCTTAAAATTACAAGCATGACATCTATGGTATCTATGAACACTGAGATGAAACAATGTGCCATATGCAAGAAGATCATGAATCATAAAAAATAAAGAAGCTCTTAAAGTGAATTTGATTGAATGACCATCCCTTAAAGATTGAATTTCCTCAATTCCTTTCTATAATTCCATTAGCTCATCATATAATGGCTCTAGATAAGCATTGATTATATTTGAAGTCATACTTTTCTTTGCTAGCATAATCAAAGATAGCATTAAGAAAAATGGTTTCATTTCTAACCATGGAGGCAAGTTATAATTTATTAAAAACACTAGCCAAGTTGACCATTTAGTAATTTGATTTGAGAATGGGTTCACCCCATCTAGAGCCAAACCCAACCTCATATTATAAAGATCTCGAGAAAAATTAGGCCATCTATTATCAAATTCCATCCACATCTTAGAATCAGGCACATGTCATTATTTTCCATCAGTGCTCTTATTTTGGTCATTCCATTGCATAATTTCAGCAATGTCTCTATACCTATCCATTCATAGTAATTGTGGGATTATCATAATGGGACAAAGAACCTTTCTAGGAACCATAGCTAATCTTAACCCTGATATATACCTCACTTCATGACATTTTGGACATTCACTGTCACTTACAAGATTATTATGAAATAATAAACAACCATTCACACATGTGAGGATGTTTTCATACCCTAATCCTAGATTAGTGATTTTCCTTTTACATTGACTTCATTTTATTGGCAATGTGGAGTCAGGTGGTAATAACAAACTTAATATTTCCAATAACTAATCTACACTCTCATTTGTCCAACCAAACACCACTTGCAAGTTAAGAATTTGAAGGATTATTTTTCAAATGACGTAACTTTTAATTACCACACACAAGCCTTATAGCATCCTTCCATCAACTTATCCCAATCATCATTTACACCCTCATTCAACATTTTATCAACTTCAAACCCTTTGTCTAATATTGTTGCCTCTTAATCTATGTTTGGTGCCATTCCATCTATGTTTGTTTCCTCTTCATCTCTCACACTCTACAATTATATCATATCTCCATAATAATTGTAATCCCAAGGGCTTATACCACTATGCCCATATCTTATCATATGTTGATAAATCAGATTTCTTTTTTCTCACCTTTCCACCAAGAAAATCATTACATGGACAAGGATATTTGTCCATGTCCATCTCATCGGATACTCTCTCATCAAATGCATGGTATTGATCCACAATAAACCTTCAATGTTGATCCATATGTAATGTTATACATAGTAAAAAATGTCTTTTGGGGAAAAAATTGGCAAACCAAAAGTTCAAGATTTTTTGAAAATATAGGGAAAAAATCAGATTTAAAAAAAAAATGTAAAAAAATGTAGACTAAGAGACAAAAACTATTTTTTTTAATTGAAAGACATTTCCATGGAATTAGAGTTATAGAGATAAAATAAAATAGAGAGTTTAACTAATGAATTGTAAAAAATAGATTTTTGTAGTTTATATTCAAATTGTTGATTACATTACATTACACATCTTTCAGAGTCAAAACATTACTTCACATTGCATAACTAATAACTAGATGCTGATAGATGACAAAATTTCAATTACAATATAGCTTTTATAAATTCAACCTAAGAAGTTATGCAATTAATTAACATTTCATAACTAATAACTAGGAGCAACTACCAATTACATTTGCTTGTCATGGCATTCCATGAGATCACATTTCTTTTAGGCATTTTTTCAAATATTTCATTGCATTGTATATGCTACCAAATTTTTCATACATGTCTACCAAAGAATTTTACCAAATAGTTCACTACCTTGTTACTATGGCTAAAATCCTAAAATAAGTTCTTTTAAACAAGCTATGGATGCTTTCAAAAATCTATCAAAGTATAATATTAAGCAATAGCATAGACAAAGTAGTGAACTAGTTGAAAAAATGCCTCCAAAAAATGTGGTCTCATGGTGATGGAATTCCATGACAATACATAACAATTCACTTGTCATGACATTCATAATGGCATTCCATCATCATGAGACCGCATTTCTTTGAGACATTTTTTCCAAAATTCATAAAAATTCATCCTAGGAGTTTATATTCCTTTGACAATTATTCCAATAGTCATTTATAAGTATCTCATATTATGTCCATGTGAAAGACATTTATATTTTGATCATTGATGTGTTTTTTATCTCTTGCCATAGCCTCACAATACATTTAAATAGCTTTGACAGGTGTGCATGAACCAAAGGAATTGAAAATATAGTTACCACTTCTTGCATCATGCACTTGTGGTGTTGTGGTATACAGATACTAGTTACTATGGCCTCATGGAGGTCTCAAAATTAATTGGTAGGTTGATGGTAAAAGTTTGAGTAGCATATAATATTTCATAGTGAACCCATGATAAATAAAATGTTGACCTATGGTAATGAGGTAAGAGAAAATATTAAAGGTTAACCATAGCCTCATGGTAGATAAGAAGATAAATGGTGGTATGGTAGTAAGGGCTAAGATAATAGATAACACATATCATAGCCTTGTCCTAGTTTAGATAATGTCTTATGGGTTAGTGATAAGTGGTAAAATTTATATAAAGGTTGTCTCACACTACTGCAATAATTTTTTGCATAACTCCCTTTTATTTTGATATGTTGAAAGATTGATTATTTTAATTTTCTATAAATACATGTAATCTATTTTATAATATCATATATTCTCCATGTACTTATTGATCCACTTGTTATTGAATTGATTAATATTTTTATATCACCTTCTATTATTACCTTTTTCCATCCATTCAACACTAATAAATACATCCCCTTTAGGAGTTCCATGTTGTTTCAACCTAATTATTTTCATAATTCCCAATATCTAATCAACATACAATACAAGGTTAACCTTGGTGGTCCTTCAATATCCCTCCACCACCTACTAGTATTAGATTACCTTATCTGATACAATTCTATTTTTTGAATTTTTTAGTTGATACATGATATTTTTTCCTTAGGAAAAAATCATAGTTTCATATTTAAAAATAGGAAATTAGATAATATCATATGCATCTAAAATCATATCATAGGGATGAAATACATGGATATAACTATCTAAAAAACCCAAATATATAAAGAGTTGAAGTGTAAGACACTCAAAGAAAAACAAACCAATATAAATAAAATGTTTGTCAAGTAGACAAGAAAGATGTTAAAGGTAAATAAGTGGCATTAAAACTTTAGTCTCATCCAAATGAGTGTTAGAGTGAGCATTCACATTCATTCATAGAGTTAAGTTTGATTTGGTGTGTTTTTTATAATCATTGGATTATTTTCTTTATGTACATGAACAATAATTCATTGTGTATTTATTTAGACAATCCACCTATAATATGATTGATCAAAAAAATCAAACGGTTATTGAAACCAAATCATTAGCCTATTTAGCATCCCATATCATGTCTATATGAAATAACATTGTATTTTGATCATTTATGAGCTTTTTGTCTCTTATTAAATGCCCGTAGTACATTCAAATAGCTTTGGAAGGTGTGTGGGAACCAAAGGAAGTGAAAAGATAGTTATCTCTTCCATAAAACATGTATGAACTTCACTTGTGGTGTTGAAATATACAAAGATTGGTTACTATAGCCTTATAGAGGTATCAAAATTAATTGGTGGGATGGTGGAAAGAGTTTGAGTAACATATAATATTTCACTATGACCACGTGACAAATAAAATGTTGACATGTAGTGATGTAGTAAGAGCAAATAGTAAAGGTTCACCTCAACCCAGTGATGGACAAGAAGATAAATGGTGGTATGGTGATAAGGGTAGACTTTTATTTTAATAAATATGATGTATGTATGGTAAAGTGGCTTAATGTTACTATAACTTTATATGAGTTGGATGGATGACCTTTGATTGGACTTTTATGAAATGAACTTGGAAACTATATTTAATTGGGGATTGGTGGATTTGGTGGGGCTAGTCTAGGGTATTTTAAAATGGTTTCGTTGGTTTTATTTATATTTCTATATGTATACTTAATTTTTTAAATTGAATGATAGTAGTATTGTGGTTGATTTTTAAATGTGGATACCACCTTTTTAAAGTTTCATAATAGTTATGTTATTTTTTGTCTTTGGTATAATAGAGTATAATCTCATAATATTTCATGACATTCTTTTATGATCATTTGTCATTTATTAAAATTATCAAATTTGAATTCAAAGTCACTTATAAATAGATAAGTGTTGTAACTCATTTCACACAAGCATTATCAATTACACACTTAACTTTAAACATATTCATAATATATGAGACACATATTTTGTTATTTCAATATTCTCATAAATTTTATTATTCTATCATATAGTGTCTCACTCTTAAAGGGATAGTCAATGGACATTAGGCACCCAAACCCTAATATACATAGTTACAAATATTAACTCTCTAGAGTTCTCACTCTAGATTTTTCATATATTTTCCTTGACACTCTAGGTCAAAAATTTAACTATACAAGGTATATATGATTTTCAATGAATGAATTCTCTACTCAATAATCCTATTAGGATATTTTTTTATGATCATGGAAACTATCTCCTACCAAATCCAAATGTTACAGTAATAATAATCACAACTATAATTACACATTTCTATGGTCAGATTTTTTACATAAATTTTATTTAACACTATATACAATATATGTTATTTCTATCTATTTTAATATTTTAGAGAAGGTCTTGTGGGATAGAGGTAAGTCATAAAAGCTATATAAAGTATTTCCCATGCTCCTGCCATAGTCAAATCTAATGCTTATGGTGATATGATAAATAGTGAAGGGATGCCAAAGGATCCCATAGTACTATGATGGTTAGATCAAAGGTTACCAATAACATGGTATGAGGTATAAGGGGTAACATGTATCCTTCAATCCCATGATGATGTGTATCAAGGCTAATGGGGTGGTGGTAAGTGGTGAAAGATTCGATATAACCATCCAAAAGGTCCCACAGTCCCATGATAGATCTAAATAGGTCTTGTGGTCATGCGGTAAAGTAAAAAAATACTAAAATGACTATATCACCACCCCACAATGGTTATCATTTATTCCTATGATTGAAGTGCCCACCCAACCATTGGATTTGACCAAATCAATGGTCTATGTTTGAAAGACTTGAATGTTGAGATTTATAGATTTCATGGCATGAACCAGAGTAATGGCAAAATGACTATATCTGTAGTATAATAAAATTTGGAATTTCTTTGTATTTCATCATTCAAGCAAATTTAGTGGTGATTATGATGGTGAATTCAAGCTCTATGTATGCACTTCATCCATCTTCCAATTGGGTATGTCTGCCTCACCATTCTCTTCATAAAATTTGGTATCTAGTTTGTGATTTATTTTCAACTAGTTTGTAGAGCAAGTGACTGTCAAAACCCTAGTTCATAAAAGCATAAAACTATGACACCCAAGAAATCTGAGTTTGCAAGTAAGATCACTAAACTCCCTATTCCTAAGAAGTAGTCCTTTCAATAATCACTTTTGGAATTTTTTCCAAAATCAGTTGATAAAGGGTATAATAAACTATACAAGGATGTAACAGAGGGGTGTCAACATCTATAGTCCTTATCTCAGGATGGAAATTTTTTTGTATTTTTTTGAAAATCAAGATGGATAAAGACTGGATGCAAACTAATGGAATTTGAATTTGGCTAAGCTTGTGCTACCAAATGTATTCATTGATGTGGATTTAATCATGATATTAACACAACATTAGCATCTAGCCACCAAAATTGTTAGGCTACCAAATAGGTCACCATTAATGGCTATGGATAGAAATGTAATCATTGATTGATTCATGCTCAACAAGCAAGCCCTCACAAAATTTGACTTGCAGAAGAGTGAATAAGAATATATGAGAAATAAACATAGGAGTGATGAGTTGCTTATGTACATGAGGAATAGGGCTAATAATAGAAGGATTTCAATCCCAACCACTGTAGTTGAGCCTTTTTTAGTTGATGACTTTGTTGTGCATTTCAAAAGGACATATTTTTCTTTGTGTTAAGTGCTAATAATTGATGCCAAAGATAGAATGGTAGATGGCATGATGATTATGGACATGATAATATAGAAGATAAAGGTTAATGTTGAGTATGATTTTGCATTATTTATTGAGAATAAATTACATGACAGATTTTTGAAAATAAGGGAGAATAAGACACCTATGGAGTCTAAATATTTTTTTTTATTATGTCATTTAATTTTTTATCAAAATAGAAGGAATTGGTCTAGTAAGATGAACTTGAGCATGATTGATCAAAAGAGATAGAGATTTCCTACATAGTGTTGGCATTATAAATGAGACACTCATTGTTAGAAATATAACTATGTTGTGTTCCATGATAATTTCTCAATCATAATAATGAACTCCCTTGGTAGCCTTTTTCCTAGATTGACCAAAGAGGTTAGATAAATGTTGAAGCCTCTTACTCATAGGCCAAATAGGCTCAGAAACCTAACTTTATTGATTGGTCTTTCTTGTCTAACCATACTATAATAAAAATATATGGGTGTACTCAACCACCCCATATGTTGCCAAAATTTGTGTGAAATGAAATTTATTTTCTTGAATCATGTGGTAGATTCTCTAGATGGAGAAAGATGTGATGAAAAAACAAAAGAAGGGAACATTTCTTCTAGATTCCAATATGTTTGGTGAATGGTACATTGGTACAAATACCTTGGAGGAGTTGAAAGCCTATTTTAAGGTTAAATATTCTTTGAAATCATGGCTAGAAAGGGTTTGTGATCTAAAGGGTCATATGAACTTTGTTATACAAGTCATCCATACCAGAATGGGGATATCCCATCAAATCAATTTTAATGAAGATGTGATAAAAAATTATGTCACTTTTGAAGAGGTATATAATAGGAAAAGAAAATGGGAAAATTTGAAGAAGATTAAGGATGACAAAATAAAACAAAACCCTAATTTTTTAGGATTTTTTATTGAAGAAGACCTTTTGAAAAGAATATATTTGATAATTGATAATTTTGAAAACATATATGGCAAGTATGAGAAGTATCCTACAAAGGCTACCAACATAATTGTCAAAAAGCTAATAGGAGTTGCAATTCAAGAACCCAATCCAAATGCAATGTCAAAACAATATCTAGTTGTTTTTTATTCACCACCTACTAAAAGGAAATAAACTAATGATGTTTCTTTATTGGTTCCATATGAAATGACTGAAGGAGTTGGTGACTCTGAGGAGGTAGCTATTATTTTGAGGCATATGGGAGAGTAAGACGAAGCTAATCAACCCCTTGATAGTCAAGAAATAGAAGCACACAAACCAAAAATAAGAATTGATGAATAGGAACAAGGTGAGCCTAAACTACAAGAAGATGAAAGGGTCATGGCTTGTATGAGGTTCATCGATGATGATGATTTCATCAATACCCTAGAACTCAAAGATTTTTGGCTCAAAATGAAGTTGAAATAAGTTGAATAAAAGGTGGAAATAAATAAAATTAGTGTTGATGAATCTTAGCATGATCAAATTATGACATAGAATTTCAAGGATTTAAAAATTGATGAAATAAATGTTAGCCATAATGATGCTAGACAAATGGTTTTGAAGAGTAATATGTTGATCATCCCTAGACTTGAATTGAAAAAAAATGTTTTTTTTTGGACCAAGTGAGAAATCAAGATGACCCCATGATGGTTTTTGAGTTTGATTATGAGGATGGTGTTAGTGGTTATGGGTTTAACACAAAAAAAGAGACTCTAGTAATATGTGCCACATAGAAGAACACCAATAATCCAAGATTACTTTACATAACCTAGGAGTTGAGGGAAATAACTATGGTGAAAACATTTCAAGATACATCAGTGCTTGAAGCTAGCACCCTTATTGTGCACTATATAATATTTACATAAGTTTTTGTCAAGAAAATGGAGCAAAGATTGATTGACTATGAAAAAATGCAAATTGAGATTAATGATGAAGTGAATAGGTTGTATTTGGAAAATGTGAAACCAAATCAATATTTTAAGGGTATTCATTCTTAAATCCAATAAATTATGTTATACAAAGCCCCTGTGCCACAAATAACAAATGATAATATATTCTTAATTGATCAGTTGAATGCATTAAAGTTGAATTTGGAGAAAGAAACTAAATATTTGAAAAATCAAATTGAGAAGAGAAAGAATGAGGCCAAATTCAAAATCCTTGAGGGGTTTGAGAATATTTTGGAATACAGAGTAAAATTAGTTGTTGACAAGTTGGGAGATGTGCATGAATGTTATTCTTCCTTGTCTTAGGACATTGATCAGTTGAAGGTCAATGTTTCTATTTTAGATCCAATATACAAGAAATGGAAACCTACACACCATACATTTTTAACCTTGTGAAAAGTTCTACAAGGAGATCTAGGTGTTCCACCTCACTCAAGCCAACATAGAAGATAATGCAAATGATCTTGGATGAATTTCAGTATGTGAATGGTGAGAACTAGAAAATTTAGGCAAATATTAATTCTTTTGCTACCTTCAAACACCAATTTATACCTTCCATTTTGATAGAGGATAAAAATAACAAAGGTTTTGATCCATCAAAAAGTGAATATGGTCAAATAGTTTCTCAAGTCATTAATTTCTTGAAAAAAGATCAAAACATAAATATTCTTAGTTTTAATGTCATTTTGGATACAGTAATTTCTTTGGATGTTGTATATACAAATTTCATCATTGATGTTAAAGTTCTACTAGATAAAAGATATAAAAATAAAAAAGCTAACCTACTCTAGATCTAAGAATATACGTGGCCTAATGATTTCATAGTGTACTAACGGGAGAATTAGTATTTGATAATTGAATAATAAACAATCCAAGTATGTAGAGGAGTAATGAGCATAAATATGGCATCAACATGGCACCAAAAATCTTGAAAATCCTCATTTTTTTCATCTTTTTCTTGTTTCTATGCTTTCTAATATGTATTCAAAATATATTTGGTGGTCTTTTTAAGACTTGTCAAAAATTATATGTTGTAATAGGTCATATTAAGGGGTGGGTATATGAAAAATAATTTTTTAGAATGTGAAATGTCTAAAGATTGTAGCTTCCTTCACCCCTATAAGAAGGAAACCAAGACCTTAGTAAAGGTCTCTAGGAATTTGATTTTGGAAAAAGACATTGTAAGGCTTGCTCTTTAAAGATATATTAATAAAAACAAACCATAATTCTTTGGTACCATATATCTAGTTCTCAATTGTTTGTTCAATATTCATGTTATACTTTATCTAGTTATCTCCATCTCTATTTCTCCTTGTTATTTTAATTAAGATATCAAGTAAATATTTAGTTATTCAAAACATATTGGATATTTTTGGGTGGTTTATCTAATTGGGTTTCCTCAAGTAAGGATTAAATTTCATTGAATATATCATTGTAACATGGAGGATTCAATTTGGATAATTAAGAAGAGATAGATAATAATAATCTTTCATGTCTATGCTAGTAATAGACAATCCCATGTAGGGTAATTTTATTTGTGTCTAGATACAAAGAATAAATATTTATGTGAATGGACTCTATTACCTAATTGTTGAGAAAGTCATTGATAAATTCTTTTCTAGAATCATTTCTTTTTATCATATTCAAAAATTCCAATTTGAATTTTCTTTTTTTTAGGAGTAAGAGTAATATTAGAATAGAAAATTTATAAAAAATATATAATTCAAATCATATGCTAGTTTGGATTATGGTGAATTAGATTATTTAATTAACAAAATTACATAAATCCCTTAATCTACTCTAAAGTCACCAACAAATTTTAGAAGTAATTAATCATTGGTGAATATAAGGTAACACCCACCTAGGCAAAGAAGATCCTAAAGTGTAGAGAATCCTAACCAATTGGGTTGATTCTATCAGTTGGCTAAATTGGTTGCATAACCTAATCATAAATCTTGGCATCCTTTTAAGGTTTTGCATATTGCAAATTTGAGAACCAATAGAAGGATTCAAAAATTTTAACAAAGGAAAATCGCATAAATCCACATGATGCCTATGCATTTATCAAGATGGGTGAGTTATTAATATCATTAGACTCTAGTGCATCCTTAGATTCTTTTAAGATGCCAAAGTTTCTTTTAAAGAAGAGCAGAGAAGAAGTACCCATTGAATTTTTAAAAAAAATTGGAGTTCTTCATTATGAGCGTGATGAACTAGAGTTAGCTCAAAAAAAATTATGAAGGCATTATGAAATGATGTTCTACCTCTACATGAATATCTATGGTCGGTTTTGTGCATTTTTTACTTGTAAGACTCTCATAGTTAGTGAAAAAGTTAGTGTTCATGAAAAAATGGAAAAGATGCGTAGAGCCTTTGAATTATACCCATATTATGCAATGGCATTGAATCATTTAGTAAACCATTTTTTCTTCATAGGGTAGCATTTTTTTCTGGAATAGTTGACTGAGATAGCTCTTATTTCAAATAACCACCCTCTCATGAAATCTCATTCATATTATAATCTTGCATGATCTTATCATAGTAAATGTGACTATGAAACCATTGGTAACTACTACATGGAATCAACCAAGGAATGCCAAAGGCCACAAGATTTTGTGGATAGGTTCAATTGAAGCTAAGAGATCTTAATATTTCTCTCTCAAATTTTGAAAAGGTTCTAGAGATCCACCCTAAGAACTATGAGAGTTTAAAAGATGTAGGTCGTATATATGATTGGTAAGATAAGATAGAGAAGGCTTTATAAAATTTAAGAAAGGAAACTCACATAGATCCATGTGATACCCATGAATTTATCAATATGGGTGAGTTATTGATATCATCATATCCTAGTGTAGCCTTAGATTCTATTAAGATAGTAAAGTTTCTTCTGAAGAAGAGAAGAGAAGAAGTACCTATTGAATTTTTAAACAACATTGGGGTTATTCATGTTGAGAATGATTAACTAGAGTTGGCTCAACAAACTTTTATGGAGGCATTAGGAAATGGAATTTGGGTTGAACTCATAAATAAAATCATTGGTGCCAATTCTAAAAAAAAACTATGCACCTTTAGGATATGGAATTCTTCCAAGGACTAGAAGAACGTGGTGTTTCACTTGAGTTATAATTTCAATTCCCATATACTCCAAAATACATTGAAGAAAATAATGAAAAAATAGTCCCCTAAATGCTAAACTACCTGTATGGTTCTGGTACTTAGTTACCTATGTAACTACTATAAGTTACCAATAAAAAAGCTATAGATTTTGTGTTTAATCTAATGAGGGTTTTGAATTACCTATGAATTGACTATAGAGGGCATCCCCAAATTTGAATTTACTATAGAGGTCCTTGCTAACTTCAAATTCTTTATAGCAAACTCTGAATTCCTTACCTACCTTTTCATAAGTCTCTAGGTCCTCTCAAAACAAGATTTATCACCCATGTAAGTAGCTACTATAACCCAAAATGCCTCAGTGCTAGAATAATTACCAACTAACAAAATGAGGAAATATTCAATGAATAATGAATCATGTGCAATAAATTCTTGCTAGAATTTTTTTTAAATTTCATCTAATTTGTATTTGCATGAGTAACTATTTAGTCATTTTTATTTGTATGAATAAATAATTTTCTAGTTGATGACCAAATTAGTCATTTATTTACTCATTTATAGCTAAGATGTAAAAAATTAGTAAAATTTAGAAATTCTTAGTTGTTGTGACTATAAGTTTTAGTCATGTAGTCATTTATTTGCTGAATTTTACTAGTGGAGAGTTCTTCAAGCTCTCTCACTCTTAGCTACAATAGTGGATCAATCTTAGGTTGTGGGTATCTTGTAGGTGTGTATTATAGATTTTAAGGTAGTGGTCATAAGCATGAACAAAATTCATGATGTGTGGTTCCTCCAATTAGTCCTATACCTTTCAAGTTTCTCAAATAAATTCTTACAACCTAAATAACTTTAAAACAAGCTTCAATACTCCCATTTCAATGTCTTTAGCCTCTTGTAAGTGTTGATTTGATAGTAGTATATAGGTAGTGAGGTTGAGATAAATATTTTGTATGGTATATGGGCTTGAAATTAGTCCATAACCTTATCTAAATGTGTTTAAATGAAACTCTTCAATCATAAGGAGTATGAAAACCTGAAATTATCTATCTCATTGTGATGTTCCTTTTTAAGGCACCTGTAGATGCTCATCTAATGTGTATGACTGTGTGCATATGAAAACTTATCCCCACATGATATATGTGCCATTTGGGGGATTATCATAATTTTTCATTTTATGATAATGTGTTTAACCCCTTTTTAAATCTTCAAAACATTTATATGAAACTCTTCAGGACCTCACATACCTCACTCAGATGAGTGTGTATGAAAATGCAAGTAATCACTATTTGGACTATCAAGGTCTAAATGAGATATTAAGGATTGATGAGAAATATCAATTTTTAAAGCTGATGTGTCATAAGTTATTAGGATTTACATTATCCCTCAAACATATATATTACTCTAAATATGATCAAATGGCCATTTCATAAGGATAATAGGTTTTATGCCATAATTACCTTCCTATAAGGAGTTATATGATGAAAAAAAAATTAATACGTATTATTTAACCCTAAAATAACACCCATAAAACCATTATTTCTCATTGAATTTTGAAGCAAAGAAACAAGGAAAAACCAGGACCCTGTTTGGATGAGCAGGCCATCTAGACAACCCTAAACTATTAGTAATTGTTCATAAATATTGGGATATGAACTAAACCAAAAATTACAAAAATTATAAGGACATTAGGGTAAATATTAATTCCCAAAATATTTTTTCCCAACTCTCTCTCTCTCTCTCTCTCTCATGACCATAGTGAATGATGAATTGAGAATCTCCTAGAGCTATCCCAAACTACCCAAAATAGTTTTTCCTTAGCATGAAGAACTAGAAGTCTGCCTATGTAGTATAAAACTTAGGAAATATTTTATAAGATATAAATTACATTTCCTTATTTTTGGAAACCTTTTGAAATACTTGGACCTCCATTAATGGTAGAAAACCTATTTCATGCCAAGTTTATAACCAATAGATTTTCCTTGCCTCTGATGGTTCTTATGCTAGAATATGATTTAAGAGGCCTATAAGGGAGTATCAAGGACACCATTAATTCCTATATTTCAAATCTAATATATTTCATCAAGAAAAATCTTTAAAAACATGTTCTTTCAAAGCTCCAAAATGCATCCTTTTCTTCCCAAACGCCACTCCACTCCACTCCAAATGACTTAAAATGACCTTGAACATGTCTAAAAGGGTAAAACATGACATAAGGAGGTGGGAGGAAGTCAAAACCAATTTTAATTCCTCAAAATGTTACTTTTCCACTTGAAAATTCTATTTTGAGGACCCTTAAGTCATCTAATTTACTTTTGGGGCTCTTTTAGGCATAATAGCTTCTCTATGCCTCATTTTAAGCTTGTTAGAATCTCTAAGACTTTTTGAAAATATCCTTCATTCCATTAAATGCTCAAACACCCTTGAAACTTATTGGATCCTTCACTTTAAGTTTTAGACCTATGTCTAGGCCTATTTCTCAAAATCACCAAAATCACCTTAAAACTTCCTTAAAGTGTTTTAAAATATTGAAAGTGACATGTGGTAGGGTCATGAGGTCTATCTTATCCTTGCACCATTAGATCACTCACTCAACTAAAACTTTGTTCAGCTTCTTACACCACACTAAGATCTCCTATAATACTATGCTACATCATCAATTCATGACCACAAAATCCCTATTCATGGGGGAAGAAGGTTATTGAAGTGTTCAAGAGAGTGGTATGATCTATCTAGGTAAAAGTTTCATATGTATGCCAATTTTTTCCAACATTTTTGGTGACCTCCTAGGATTGAATGCTTGTTATGCAATAAATTAGTTGCCTTCTCTAATACATTGGGAATATGGGTCACAATTCTTTATTCCTAGCTAATATGAAATTGACTCAAGGCCACCCATTTCTAAAAACCTTGTCTTGAAGCAACAAGGAAAACAAGAAAAAAAATACTATGCCCAAGGCACTTAGGGAATGGAAACACACAACTAAAAAGTATGTGCACAAGGGACTTATAGGAAAATGACAAAAACTACTCTAATATATAAAAGGATACAACTTACAAGTACCTTCTTCTTGGGTTAAATGGGAAACTTTTAACATCATTGATTTGTAATGGATAAGGATGAGAGGCACCCTGATTCTATGAGCTCATACTAGGTGGACTAAGATGCTTGATTTTTTACTCTTTTGGCTTACTCCCTAATGAATAAAGCTGGGAAAACATGTCTCTGACGTAGAAAAAATATCTTATTAGATCACAACTTGTTTGATGTTTCTCATCACTCTTGAGAAATCCTTACATGAAGACTTCATTTAGGTTATTGGGATCAACTACATTTTGTTCACTTGGTAGCTTAAAAATACCATATTCTTACACCCTTTTATTATTTGAATTAGGACTCATCATGTTTAGATCAACATGCTCATATTTTTTTATAATAAGGATATGTCTCTTAGCTTCTTCAAACTCTTTAGTTATGGCATTGAACCACTGTCACAACTCTTCAAGCTTTTCATTGGTATGTTTAATAAACTATATCACTTGAGCACTTGAGATGTCTCCTTCATCAAACTCACTCAATATTTCATATTGTTTTTCAACTAAAAATGAGGTTTGATTTGACCAACCAAGCTCCAAAACATCACACTTGTCTTCCTCTAGTTCCAATATATTAGGGTTATCTTCAATTGACACCTAATTTTATAATGGACTAACCTCTGGTACCTAGTTTTGATCCTATTTTTCATATATGTTGAATAGACATTTAGTACTCCATTCAATGTCTCCCCCATGTTTATCTTAAATATTATCTTATTCAATCTCTAATTCATTAGTGTTAAATCCATTGCAAGAAGGCTTGTCCAAACCTAATTTTTCCTTCTCTAAATAAAGTGGACTACTTGTCAATATTTCTTCCTCATACACACCTCATCTTATTGAGACTCATTTGAGACTACAAGATATTGCTCTATCCTTTGTAAAATAGGTTATTTATCTAATAGGGAGATGTTGGGAGGGTGAAAAAGTTCACCTTGCTTTAAAATTAGGAGAGTATTCTTCCAACTAGGGACTTTGAAGGCTCTTTTATGTGGTTCTTGGGGAAAGGAGAGAGAGTCTTGAAAATATTGTAGAACAAGTTCATTGAGTTGAGCTATGGTTGTTTGATTCATTTTTTAAACAACTAAATCCTCTTCCTCCAAGACTACCTCTTAGACTAACTCAACTAGCACTTCTTATTTCTTCTTAATGCTCTCCTTGACTTATTTTCATGAGGGGAATGTATAGGGTAAAACCACCTTCTCTTCTTCTTGAATGGGTATAGAAGAGGGTGGTTTCACAAGAGAGGGAGTGAGATATTTAGGGTCCAAGGTGTAGGAGGGTGTAAAAATTGAGATGGTTTCAAAATATTTCATGGGAATGCATGTAGGGGTAGGAGAGGCCAAACTGATTGGTTTGGGTTTGACATAATCATCCTCCCAATGAGTCAACATATTCTCTATTGAGAGTATCCATTACTTGGTTTTTCTCAAAGTTTGAATAATCTCCCTCCTTAATGGATACCCACACACTCAAAACATCTTTCAAAAATTCTCTTTTCCTATTCATGGCATGGATGGGGAACTCTTTTCCAAGGGTTACCTTCGCATTCACCCTCATGATCAATCTCCCATGGTCTAAAATTATTTTCTTAACTCTTGACAAAGATGAGATTTGACAAGGTGGACTAGGGGATTATATTTGAGCATAAATAGGGGTAGGAGAGGGAAATTACGGTTTAGTATTATATTATCTCATTTTAAAAAAAAAATAATAGTCATTCTCTTTCCTAGCTTGGTTTGGCCTAACTAAGCACTCTTCTTGAAACCTCAACTATTGCTCCTAAACTAAAGCTTGGTGTTTAAGATTTTTTGGTTGCCTATAAAACTTTTATACCCTGTCACTCACTCTCTCTCTCTTAATTATCTTTCAAAATCAAGTCTTATCTCTCTAAGTCTATTTTTTATTTACTAAAGAGAGATAAGTTCTAACAAGGTTGATACACTGAAGCTTAAGAAATACTTGAGGTGAAGTAATAAACATTACTAATCTGATATGAAGGATATGAGAATAAAGAACTTGGATTTTGATCAAGTGACTAATAATACATACCAAATAATTATTATTAGTCACTTGGGCTACTTATACCAACTAATAAATACTCGGATTCACCATTAGTGTTGGCACACATGCCTCCAAAGGCTGATTAGATAAAGAAAAAACAAAAACCCTTCATTTAATGAATAACTTAGTCCTAGTGGGCATGCCAAAAACTATTGTAGTAAATAATTTCACCCTTGTGGGAGAGTTATTAAGGCTCTCTGACTCATAGCTACAATATTGGAACAACCTTAGGTTGTGAGTATCTTGTAGGTGTGCATTTATAGATTGTAAGGTAGTGGGCATATACATGAACAACACTCATGTTGTGCGGTTCATCCAATCAGTTCTATACCTTTAAAGTTTCTCAAATGAATTATTTCAACTTGAATAACTTTAAAACAAGCTTTAATGCTCCCATTTCAATGTCTTCATCCTCTTATAAGTGTTGATTCAGCTATAGTATATAGGTAGTGAGGTTGGGATAACTACTTTGTATGGTGTATACACTTAAAATTAGTCCACAACCTTATCCAAAGGTGTTGAAATGAAAATATTCAATCATAAGTAGTTTGAAAATAATGAATTTCTCTATCTCAATGTGATGACTCCTTCTAAGGAAAATGTAGATGTTCCTCCATCATGCATAACTATATTCATATGAGAAATCATCCCCACATGATATCTATGTCATTTGGGGGATTAGATTTATTTTTCATGTTATGAGAATGTTTTCAACCCCTTTTCAACTCTTAGTAACTTTTATATGAAACTTTTTAAGACCTCACATACTCACTCAGCTAATTATGTATGGAGATGTAAGAAATGACTATTTATACCTATCAAGTTATAAATGAGATACTAAGGATTGATGAGAAATACCACTTATTTAATATTATTTGGCATAATTCTAGATAAGGTACCTTATCCCTCAAATATAGGTTCTGATCTATAACTGATCAAATGGCCATTTCATAAGGATAATAAGGAAAATATGTTTTGTGCCACAGGTAACTTCCTATAATGAGTTATCTTATGAAAATAATTTTAATAGGTATTTTTTGACCCTAAAAAAACACCACTAAAACCATTTTTTCTCATTTAATTTTAAAGCAAAGAAATAAGGAAAACACTGGAGCCTATTTGGATGAGCAGGCCATCTAGACACCCCTAAATTGTTAGAGATTATTCATAAATATGGGGAGATGAACCAAAACAACAATGAAATAAAATGGAAGGATATTAGGGTAAATATCACATCCAAAAATACTCTCTCTCTCTCTCTCTCTCTCTCTCTCTCTCTCTCTCTCTCTCTCTCTCTCTCTCTCTCTCTCTCTCTCTCTCTCTCTCTCTCTCTCTCTCTCTCTCTCTCTCTCTCTCTCTCTCTCTCTCTCTCTCTAATATAGCAAGTGAAAACATAAGGCTCTCTTAGAGCTGTCCCAAACTATCTAATATAATTTTTTATTAGCATGAAGAACCAAAAGTATACCTATGCAATATAATACTTGGGAAATATTTTTTAGGCTATAAATGACCTTTAACTCCTTATTTTAACCATATTAAATATTTGGACCTCCATTAATGGTATTATAAAAAACTTGTTTCATGCGTAGTTTGTAGCTAGTAGCTTTTCTTCACCTCTATTGGTTCTTATGATGGAATCTGATTTAAAAGGCCTATAAGGGGGTATTATGGACACCAATAATTATTTCATATTATATTTTATCCATTTAATAAATAAAAATCTTCAAAAACTTGTTCTGTTACAGCTCTAAAATGCATCATTTTACTCGCAAACTCCACTCCACTCCAAATGACTTAAAATGAGATTTAACATGTATAAAAGGGTAAAAAAATCCATAATGAGATTAGAATAAGTCAAAACTATTTTTAATTCCTCAAAAAGTTAATTTCACTTGAAAATACTATTTTGAGGACCCTTAAGTCATCTAATGACTTTTGGGGGTCTTTTGGGCATAATGGCTTCTCTAGGCCTCATTTTTGGCTGATTAGAATATCTAAGACTTTGTGAGAAACTCATTCATGCCCTTGAATGCTCAAACACCCTCAAAACCTACTAGATCCTTCATTTATAGTTTTAGACCCATTTCTATGCCTTATTCTCAAATCACAAAAAACACCTTAAAACTTGCTTAAAGTATTTTAAAAGCTTGAAAGTGACATGTGGTAAGGTCATTAGGGATATCTTCTCCTTCCACCATTAGATCACTCACTTAACTAGAACTCTACTCAGCTTCTCACACCACACTAAGACTTCCTATAATATTACACTACATCATCAATTTAGGACCACTAAATGAATATTCATGGGGGTATAATGTTAATGAAAGATTCAAGAGAGTGGCATGATCCATCCAAGTAAAAGTTTTGTATTTAGGCAATTTTTGGCCAACAATTCAAAAACCTCACAAAACACAACATTTAATGTATCCATATAGGTGAAAGTACAATAAAAAATCATGGTAAGAGTACTCCTCAAGTGAGGAATTATTTTCATTTGGTTTCAAGTGAAATTTAGTGAATTTTAAGAACTTAGGAGATCAATTCTTTCCATTGGGTCACTTCTAGTCTTCTTAGCAATTTGAAACATGCTTGTCATATTAATTATGATTCATAAATTTCATGACCTTAATCAATGAGATAATGACACACAAAAAAAGTAGATAAATACCCCTAACATTCCAAATTATCTTGGGATCCCATGAAAATCCTCTATAAAGTTCTGATCTAAGGAAGATGCTTCTCGAGTTGGGTAGACTTTATTTAGTGAGCTTGAGAGAGAGAGTTTGTCTTGGAAATGCCATATTGGAGTTTGGTTTTAATTATAAAAACATTAGGGAGGTATATAACATCTATCTTGACTTATTCCAATGGTTTTATTTTCCATTCTTCTCTGTAATCCTACTGCAACATCCATTATCTCATACTAGGGTGTATATACATACTAGTGCAATTAACCCTAGTGTCTATGTTTGAGACATTTCCTCTCTTGATATGAGTTAAAGAACATGAAATAACCTTATATAATTTTTTTAATATACCTAAATATTTCAATATTCAAACTCTCTTCACAACATGAAAAATTTTAACATTCTTATACATAGGCTTGTGTAGGTTTGAATGTTCATTTAGGCATGTTAAGCCTAAAGAAAGGATCATATAGTCCTCGAAGATTTAAAATATAATTTTTTAATTATTTAAATTTACAATGGATTTAATTAAATTTTCATTATATTATTACATTCTCTCTATATTCCTTCAATTTCTCAAGTTGCTTAGATTTGACCATTCTACCTGCAGGTGAATGAGAATATGTGACTGCAAGTTGAAGACATGTTTTCTTTATATCATCCTATAATATCTTCAAGACCTTAATTAGTATCTAGTGATTAAAAAAACTTTTTTATTAATCTAAAATCATCTCCCATGAAACTATTACATCTTATCTTTCAATCTTGAAAACTAATTTGAATTCTCAAGTAGGCATGTCTATTATCATTTAGGTTTTTTAGGCCTAATTAGGCATGTTGATCATTTCATTGTCTCCAATAACCTTATTCATTGTCACCTTGATGTCATGGAGTGATTTTCACATGATTATTATTATTTTCTTGACCCTTTATCAAACCGTTTGGCATTTTTCAAGTGCCACAAAGTCAAGATCCTCTACATAAAGGCTTAAATTGACTTGTAGGTGGAAGTTGGAGTTCATCGTAGGTTGGGATGTTAGAAAAGTATGTTTTTAGTTTGTCATAAAAAATTTATTTTCCTAATGGGTATCCATTTTTATCATATCTTTTCTTATTTGTGTGACCTGACCAACCTCATCCTCTCATGCAATATTCATTACATTTCATATGAAAATGAGACCTACAGGTCTACAGACCTATGGGTATGCATTTTATTTCTCTTAACCTTAATATTAATATTATATTTATATTTTTATCATTAAAAAAAATAGAAACTAACTCATTACACATATTATGAGGTTATAAACCTCATACATATTTTATATTACAAGTTTAGACCTTCTAAAATCACTTTTGTGTAGGTAGCCTACACATAGTCTTTTGGCTATAACTATGAGTGCTACTTGGAGGGGTAATTGAAAGTGATCATATTATTAGGGGTTTTCAAAAAAATTATAAAAATTCTTCCTATTATATTATTATTTTCCTCAGATAAGATAACTTTAAAAATATCAACAATGCCTACTTAGGTTTGTAGACCATGAAGGTATACTACTTAAGATTGTCTTGATTAAAGTTTTGGGATTTGGTAGGCCATAAAATATTATTAAAATAATTTCAAGGAGATAAATAAGGAATTTTAATGTTATTATGAACCATCAAACATCACTTACGCACACTAAATTCTCTTAGAGACCTCCAAAAGTTCAAGTGCAAACCTGTAACATGTCTCTCATGGAGATTCCTCTTGATCCCTGATGTTCACATGTGCCAACCTAATGGATAAGGATGTGATATGATTTTTCATACCTATATATACCTTCAAAAATTATCATCATGCTCCAAATAGCTCTAAATTTTATGAAACTTGCATAAATATAGTCCTATGGTGTTTATATAGGGTTTAAGACCATGTAATGGCCTTAAAGATTGTTCATAAAAGAGGGAAAACTAATCTTAGAACAAATTCCACAAATATAAAATAAATTTGATCCCCTTCCTAACCCATAATATTTCATCATCACTCTCTCTTGTATCCATATCAATTACATGAATTTGACCATTTCTAGTCTACCAAGAAGTTGATGGATGTTCTAATGCAAATTTTAGAATATTAAGAGCTATGCAAGCTTGATATTTATGGAGATGACATGAATAAGGTGAATATACACTCTTAATATATATTCACCTAAAGGTAGATCCTCCAACTCTGTACAAGTACCTATAATTGCCTACTTAAGACTGATTCTCTCTTCTAGATTTTGAACCTACAAAATTGACATGATTTGAGATTCTTGACATAGATGAAATTTAGATAACTCCTTTACAATATTTTACAAGTGCGATTATACGGATATTTTATTTTTTTGGATTTGACATAAATTGGATTTGTTTATATGATTTTTTATCTTTAAATTCATTTACCTTAAACTATGTATATCAACCTTAAATTCTCCAAACATGTATTAAATGTTCATATAAGGTGATGAAATGGTAGGATGTCTTGAGGGGCAACCTATGAACATTTGACATTATTTTACCAAAATTATTCACATCATGATATGAATATAATATCACAAGATTAATATAATCAATTACCTTCAATTTTAAAAATAACCTTAACTTTTGCTAATTAGACCTCAAGAAGACAATTTGAAGACCTCACAAGGCATAAAATGGCTGAGAACAAGGTTATTAAGACATGACAAGTCAAGTTTTTTTATGAACCTAGTCTATGGTAGACAAATTTTGGCTAATAATTCCATTTATAAAGTGAATAGGATATGTAGTACAATCCATAATAGTAGGAATAAATAGAATCAAGTAAGCCCTTTCTCATCCAGTAGTAAAAATGGGCATCTCATATTAGATGCAATACTAGGATTTATGGAAGGATTGGGATTGTTAAATATTAATTATTATTATTAAATTTATATTCTATTTGTATTACCAATTTGATTACATAATTGATCCGAAGAAGATACACTATTTGCATAAAACTATATACAAAAAGTAACTTCATTATTTTTGGTAAATGATAATGTTCATTCAACATGGTCATAATTAATGTGTATAATTATGGAGTAGTTAAAATTAAATCTAAAAGTAAAACCCTAAGGCTAAAATATAAAACCCTAATAGGAAACATAGGTATTTTCAATATAGATATGTACATAGGCTCTCCAATATGTTTTACCCTAATTGTTATTAATAAATTATATTAATATAATTACTATATAACTTTGAACTGTAATTTATATGAAATATATATGGTATTCAAGCACACATCAAAGTTTAAAATATTGATATTGATTAATCTATTTTGAATAGTTAAATCACTAAAGAGATCAAAATACTTATATTTTATGGTTGACTATCTGATTATGTCTATTTTTTAGAAATGAAAATTAGAGATAAGTGGACCTATGATTTATTTGGTTATGAAATTGATTCATTTATTATGATTGGTTAGTTACATGTAATCAATTTAGTATCACTATATGATACTAACCTTATGTTTAGTACTGACATATGCATATATAAGGCACAAGAACTATAGTTCACTTGTGACTATCCTTTATCTATGTTTACAATCCCAAAATTAGGTGATGTGTCAATCTAAAAATCAAACTCCTTAGTTGCATTTCAAATATAGATGTAATTTTTAAGGATAGAAAATTGAAAAATCGGTTTAAGTGTAATGAGATGAGATAATAATGGAAATTAATCCATACATAGTTCTCCGACCTAATGTGATTGTAAATTTGAGATCCTTTTCTATGTAGATGTAACTAATGATTAACTTGAAACATGATCATGACTGGTGCTAGTGATATTTTAAATTTTTGTAAGAATAAGGAATATTTACTAAGTGTGTAATAGTGTACAAATGTATACTAGATAAGTGTTAAGTCCCTTTTGATATAAACCTTTATTTTTTTATGTATAGATCAAAATGAAAAATTAATTATGCCACCAATATGGTAGGTTAATGGTCTAAACCTAAGGATTGGATTGATTTGATAATATATATGTTGTTAGGATCAAGTTGATACTAGTCATGTTAGGTTAATACAAATGGGTGATATTAGTTGTATATGGTAGAGTTGACTTATGTATAAGTGGACTAGATTAAGGGTCTAGGGATGTCTGTATAGTATATCTAGTAGGTTTGATATACATAGCGATACCCATGTAGGTTTATATTGATAGAATAGAAGAATTGAGTCATAATATAACTTCTAAGTGTGAAAGGATGATAGGTTAGGACCTTGTTTGAGTGCTCAAATAATTAATAGTAATTTTTTGTCAATCTTGTCATTGTCATGTAAAGATAAATATATTTTAGTATATACACTTAAGAAATAATTTTAAAATGTTAATTTTATTTATTGACTTAAAACATTAATTAAATTAAGTAATGTTTATATGCATGAGCTATGACAAAACCTAAAACTATCCTATCTCAATAGACTTGGACTTTAATAATGATAATCAAATAGATTCTATGATACTTAGTATCTTTGGGTAATGATAAATGAATTCCACATATATAGTATAGGCTTACCTAAAATGTAAATGCCATTAGGAAATGACCAAATCCTAGGCATATGACACAATAATGTATCTCTCACTAGACCTATATGAAAGTAAATATGTAATTAAGAATGTAAGTAAAGAAAAGTAAAGTAGTGGGAAGGGTTATAATGGTCATAAAGGGTAAGGGTCCATGGTCAACCAAATGGGTTTTTTGAAAACCTCAAGTGGAATATGTAAATTAAATGAAATTATATAGCCATAAAAGGATATTAAATGTAGAGAGAACCTAGACAAGGATACACAAAAATCAATTCATTAACAAAAAAATAACATATATCTACTATTTAAATAAAGGAAATAACATAAGATTATAAATACTTACCTTAGAGTGGTCCTATTAAGTATAAATATCCCCCGATGCTCAAGAAAAATTATTCAAGAGATGTTGTGGGTCAAAGAATTCAAATGGTTAGATTAAGACATAATATATCTTTATATGGGAATCCCAATCAATCCTCTTATTGATATTCAAAGTCACCACAATAAAAGATTAATCAAAATAAGGTTTTAGACCATAAACTCCTCTAAATATGACCCAAAGAACAAGTACAGGTGAAAGTAGATAAACTTGAGTGTATATGATTGCATTTGAATGATATCACACACACACACACACACACACACACACACACACACACACACACACACACACACACACACACACACACACACACACACACACACACACACACACACACACACACAAACACAAACACAAACACAAACACACACACACACACACGCATACGCACATGCACATGCACACGCACACACACACACACACACACACACGCACATAGGGACACACGCACACACGCACGCACGCACACACACACACACACACACACACACACACACACACACACACACACACACACACACACACACACACACACACAACCAAATATCATGACCTTGAGATATAAAATATATATTCATTATGATTTTCCAAAAATTATAATTAGGTCCATTTAATAATGGAGCCTTACTGGTATATAAATGACCTTAAGCTTGCTGACAATGATCTTTACTTCTAGGATCATTTTTAGGATTTTAAACCTACTTAAAATGACTAGGATTTGATACCAAATTTCTTAAATAAAATTACTAAGAGGGGTGTTTAATCATTCTTCAAAATAATTCTTAATAATCTCACTTAAGCAATCATGAAACACTCAAACAAGCATATAGATCTTGCAAGCATAAACACCTATCCACATTAGCATGAAACATAAGAACACAAAATATATGTGGGAAACCATAAAGGGGAGTAAAACACATTGATGTATGAAAATTTAATATATTAATATAATAAAAACACCAAATTTAGTGAAACACCCACTTCACATGGAACACCAACCCCAACTAGCTAAGCACCAACTCATATATGCTTTAGCAAGCACCAAAATTTAATGAGGAACCAACCCCCTTAGATGAATCAACACAAAATCATCCACATTATTTATTTTACCACATTAATTACACCTTAATTTTAAACCAACTGATGATGACCACCTCTTCATCTCTTCAGACTCTTAGCCCTCTCAAATTGCCTTATAGGTCACTTTGCTCAAATAGGTCTCTTCAAGATTGATTATGTCATATGACCTTGATATTCATACATATAACCTATGTCAATTATTAATCATATATCCTTCACAATCTAATAATGGTCTAAAATACCTCATTATTCTTTTTAGTATGTTATTTTATTCACTTGTACTCTCCATAGTTAGATAAGCCTAAAAATTACCTTATATTTGTACAAATCTCTTGTTCATATCCTTATTGGTCAGCTAAACATTATTAACCTCTTAGTTTTTACATGTAATATTTATTAATACATCTCATAAACATGAATAAAATGTGATTTGAGTCCCTTTAGGTCTGACCTACCTCAATTAGGCCTCATTTCATCTTTGGGTCTCATGGAGACCTAATTCCATTAGGTCTACTTTAGGACATGTTACTTTTTTACTTAATTAGAATGCATTAAAACACCTAAAACAATAGTTAAATATCAAATTAAACTTAATTATACTAATTTTAACATAATATATTCTTCATTACACCTTTTATCTTCAACCACCACTTGACACACACCATTAGAATTGTTCATAATTAGGCCTGTGCATACCCATAAAGTCTGTCTTGAACTATTAAAGATAAAACGCAAAAAAAACTAAAAAACCATGGAAAAAATCACATATTAAAACCTAATTACCTTTTTTTAATTAAAAAATAAATTATATACTTCAACTTATGGTATATAGGTTCAAAATTTTCTCTACAAAATGCTCAGTTTGAACTACCAAATAGCCTGAAAACATAGTCATGGAAACTTGAACTTATCACACCTGAAAGAATATAATAAAGGACTTAAAATTAATAAAACTTAACATAAAGAATACTTATAATAACCTAAAACAAAAATTATCGTAGGATATATTAGCAATTATTGGTTTTGTAGACCAATTTGCTGACCTTCTCTCTTATAGACCTCACTCAACTAAACAAGTCATTTTAAATTTAACATTTCAACCAATTTCACTAAATTAAAACATTATAAAAATAATTTATAGGACATATAAGTACCAAATATAAACACAATTTACATTATATGCTTCCACTTAGGGCAAATATCCTCAAACTCATCACTGCAACTTGCTTACATAAAATTGCCATTTTGCCTTGAAGCATGGTCATGGTGATAATGACCTTCAACATATGTATGACCATTTTCAGAGACTTCTAATCCATTTATATGATATTTTGAGATCATTAATATATATATATATATATATATATATATATATATATATACCTTTTTCAAATATAAAATATTAGTCTTGTAGACCAATCTCCTGACCTCATTGTGCACAAACCTCACTGAGCTAGACAAGTCAACTTATGAGAAACTTTTTGCTCTATAAAATGATATCCAAAAATTATATCCAACATAAAAATGTCTTAAAATTATTTTAAAATGTCTCCATACACTTGGATTCATCCATATTCCATGATAACACATCCTTATCATCTTTTCAATTATGCCTAGATTTCTTATTGTTTTCACCATTAGGCTTGTTAGCAATAGGTTTCCTTAAATGACTAGTTTAGCACACATAATGGATATAAACTATCTATAAAAGACCATGGTCTTGAAATTTAAGTCTCAAACTTTTTCTTCCATCTATTTATCAATTTTGACTTGGTTAACTCTGACCACTATAGTTAATTTTTGTGAAACTAACACTTTCTTGTAGGGTCTTTTCATACACCTACAAAACCAATCAAACCTTGAGGTTATTGGGAGAGTTTAATAAAAAATACAATCACTTAATATATCCATACTAGTACATTCTAAAAACTTTATAATAACTTCTTTCATATCAGGTCACTATTAGGGTTCTTTGAGGGTTTAAACCATCTTCTAGTCTTAATGATCATTCACAAAGCATATCCCATTAATCCAAAAAATAATGCCTATAATTTTTATATTGGACCATTTCCAATATATAATTAATACATTAGGCTCTCATTTAGAGGTTACACATTCCAATGAACACTTGAAAATACTTTTTGGGTTGAGAACCCTTCATTTTGTACACTCAAGAGACCTCAAAAACACTTTCCATGCCTTTTCGTGCAAACCATGACCTCAAAATTTGTGAAAATTATTTAAATAATATAAAAACCTATGAAAACACTCATATCCATAATTTCCTTGGAGATAGAACCTCATACCCCATTAGGCCATACTCTCTCTCATTGCTTACTTAGTCCTTGACATACAAACCACATTAAGACTTTAAACTAACCTTCTAACCACTATAAAATCTATCAAAAACTCATATACATTCAATATAACCTATTATCATGATTAGAGAATTTCATAAATCATTAATATGCATTGGAAACACCTCATGACATATCATTAGGCTAGGCATGATCTAGAACTAGTTTAGTTATAGATTAGGTTTGTAGGTCTTACCCATATAGGCTCACCTTGAGACTCAAATGAGTGATCCAATTAATAATATGAATTATTAATAAACCTTATACAACATATTATGACTCTATAAATCCATCTCACCAAGCCACCATGCTCAAACCTTCTCACTAGGACTTTATAAGCTATGACTAGTGTCATGACTAGTCTTCTTAAGCACTCGAAGCTTGACAACTGATATTGAAAAAATATTTGATGCTTGTACACCTTTACCACATGCTTTAAATGATCACAAAACATTGTCATACCTTTTTATATACCTCTTCATGCTCACCATGCACATGTTCATGATATGACTATGTTATGACTATGCTTCTCAAGATACCTTGTACTCAAAGCCTAGTACTCAAACATGCTTACCTTAATGATGCTATCAAATAAGAATATTTATCACATAACACTCTTAAACCAATCCAAGAACTTGAAAATAGATAACATAATAATCATTAGGTTTCCCTCAGAAGAGATGTTAGGTTGCCTTCAAATTCTCTCTTTGACCTATACTTTGACATCAATGACATCAACCTTGACATCAAAGACAACACTTCTCAACAAATAGAAAAAAAATAAATCATATAATCATATCCATATCTCAAGCATACCCTTACTCCAATATTGATAATAACCATGATTTATGATTTAGATTTTTATTAAATCAACATATATTTAGTCACAACATTAATTATCACAAAGTATCAGGGCTTGATTCAATAGAACCATACATGACCAATAATGATCTATAATTTAACCAAGGTCTTCTATTCATGCTCTCCAATGTACTATCCAAACTTAAAATAAATTTTTTCACTTAACCAAAACATAAACTCAACACTTGATCTTTTATTCTCAACTTCCTTATTTATATTTTAAAAGAGACATGAGATAAGGTTAAATAATGTATTAATTATAAATCTCACATCATCTCAATATTTACTAAGTAAATTTCCACTATAATGCCATTACACCAAGATTATTAATTGATTATTAAGAACAAGTCAATTTATAATAACCAAAAAAATTCAAGTCAATGCTTTGAGGAGTAAAAGAATGTTCCCTATAATACCAAACATATAGTCAAACACAAATATCATCTAATGTGATGTATAATTTACATACCAATAATAATCCAATAGGACTCAAGTCATTATAATTACTCATTATTATTACTCAACTTAGTGATTCCCCATTTTATGTATTAATATGAAATGAGAAGTCAAGTCTTTATCACCAATTTAATTATTGAAATATTTCTTACTTGAAATTTTTATGAAACTGATAAATCATTATTCAAATTTAAAAAAAGTAAATTAGATAAACATATATTTATATAATTAATTGAAGGCACCAAATGTAAGCACTCCATCCATGTACATGTACATTAAAATTCTATCATGTGATTAATAATTATAACTTACTTCACTATAGTACATGTTACTATTAAATATAAAAATTAGAAACTCAATAATCATTCTCTAAGTGTTATTGAAACAATTGAAAATTATTGCCATGTTACCTTTCATACTAATAAATTAATAATTAATACTCAAACTTGTTCAACAATTATAATTAATATTAAACTCATCAAAATTTACCTAATGTTAATAAAACCAAGGTAAATAATTCCCATTCAAACATTGATGGTAATTTAAAAATAATGACCAATCAATAAATTCATAAATAAATTATCTTATCGACTTGAAATACACAACTTCATAAGGTATAGCCAGTGAATTTAAATAATGCTATAATAAATATACAACTATTGTATTCACAATTTCTTTTGTATGAAACATATAATACATTCTTACTCTATTTTATACCTTGAATCAAAATTCACTTGATTACCTTTTGGAATTTTTATACCTTCATCAAATAGTTAATGCTTAACACTCCAATGAAGGTTATTATCAAAGACAATAAACAACATCTATAATATGTTTTACAATTCTATACACTTGCACTTACAAAAGGTAGATTGTTTGGGTGATATAACTAAAATAATGCATAATCATAATACACCATATGAAGGAAAAAACAATGATAGTCATAATGTTATTTTCCACCAAGTATCCAAAAATAACAACACGCATCCAAAATCATAATTTATCATGGTTAAGACTAAATTATTTCTATTTGACATTCAAAATTATAACCTTGATACACTAAAGACATAGCCATATGAAAACCATAATAATGAATTTCACTATTCATTTAAAAATGCAAATAAAAAACCATAATATAAACCTATGTATTAAATAACAATGATTGATTTTACATCAATTAGGAGTAGGGCGGGCTCGCGACTACGCGGCCCCCTTAAACCCTAAGTGATTGTGCGAAGGATTACTATGAATATCTATTACTGCGTGGAACTTTATTGTGGAATACCATCAAGATCAGGATCACGAAGGAATTAGTGAATGGATGGGGGAAACACTTTGTGGGGGATGGCACGGTTTTGTAAAGTTTAAATATATTTTAGCGCAGTTCTATTTTTTTATTTTAGATTTTCATTTTGTGGCCACCGTTTTGACCATTACCCTGATCTGAGAGGATCAGTGATTTCAAAGGTAATATTGTTATTGCCATGGCAGTGTTTCCTCTGAGTAGAGGGGGTGATCTCTCAGATGTTTAGGTGGATGGAATGAGCAGTGGCGGCGATAGATCTAGGGGTTGTGGTTTTGTTGGGGGAAATTCCTGTGGGAGAGCTACACAGCGTGTTATTAAGCGGCCGTAGTATTGAAAAAAGCCCTAACCTTGGTGGCTGCTTTATTTGCTATCACATCTTGTCTACTGGGGTTGTTGCTCATTTTGAGGTGCTTCCAGATTTTGGGGATTTCTTTGATGATTTGTTTGCCACGGCAGCATTTCCTATGTTGAGGGGGAGGTTGGGAAGTTGATCGAGTGGATGGAAAGGGCGGTGGTGGCACTAGTTATGGGGTCTGTTTCTTTGTTTGTGGTGCTATTTTTGTGGGCAATGCATTTTTAGGTTTTGATGGATTGAACCTAGGTTTGGCCATCATTTTTGCTGGATATGATGGTGTTTTCTTTGGTCTTGGTGACAGAGAAACCAGGGGTATTTTGGGGTTTCTTATTGTCACGACAAATGCTTGTTGCTAATGATAAATATTTTTTAGCATTGTTTTAGGTTGTAAAACCTGGTTTTGTTAAGGTTTTAGGTCCTAGTAAAACCTGGTTTTCTTACTGTTGTTCAGTGGGTTTGCCTTCCATGGCAGTTTGTAATGTTTTATCTTTCTTGAACTGTATAGGATTTTGGGGCCCCTTCAAAACCTGATTTTACCTTAATCTAAAACAATGATTGATTTTACAAAAAAAAAAAAAACCCAAAAATATGACATGAGCAATTAAACTTCAAAACATATTTATAAGTCAAATATCTTATTTCATCTATGTGTAAAACATACCAATACATAAAACAATAAATTGAGATATGTTTATACTTCCATGGATCAAAAAATATAAATAATCTCATATATAAATATTAACCGACACACATCCATTCATATCTTAATTTAATTCTATAATCACTTCCAAACCATGTTGAATTAGCATAATAATAATTCCTGATTTCCATTTCCTAGTATGACCTCAATGAATGTATATATTGAAAATATTAAAATAACCATACAATAGAAACTTTGTTTTCCCTAGAAAGTTTATAATATTATCATGATGGATAAACTTTTTAGCTGAATACAAAAATTGACACAGTCCTATTAATCTTTCAAAAATTGAATCTACAATGAGATACATTAATATGATACAAAATTATGGGCTACAAATCCCTTTTCCACTATTTGAGTCCATAAAGAGAGATAATTCATGCAATCCATAATTATGTGAAAGATAATCCTGACCATAAATAGGTATCCCTACCCACCCAAACCATTAGTCAGTGGTGGAAGGATATACACTAAAACAAGATTGAAGCATCAAAAGAATCTAAAAACATGATGCAATGGTGTCACAATTTCAAATAAAGGTTTTATAATAGTTAAGGTCTTAAGTCAAAAATAACCCTATAACCAATAATTCCATCATAACCACTCTTATCTTGACACACACACAACCAAAACATAAATTATTAAATAGACATCTAAATAAACCAAGGTTCAAAACTTGAAACAACCAAAAATCATCCAAAAGAACCAAAAATAGAATCACTACTATAGAGAAACCAAAGAGTCATTTCGGCAATAAATTTTACTCATGATTCATCCATGGTCAAGGTATTCTCCAAGTCTCATCCTTCAGAATTTCCTTATCCAAAATTTTCACATAATAAATAGATTTAGGTTTATTCAAGAGCCCATATGCTTCCAAACCTTAAACCATTGATTTATTTAAAGTAAAAAATCACCCAATAACAATTTGATTCATAAAAAAAAGTTTTATAATGTAATTACTTGGTATTAATTTCAATGTGATATCAAAAAGGCTTATCCCAAATCCGATGTCTTATTCTTTTTCTTTCTTTATACCATAGTCATCCCCATTTTTTTTCTTTTTAATGCATTTTTATATTATCAAAGTTACATCCATTTAAATTCCTCATTCTACCAAATGGAATTCCCACCTCAAAATTAACATGCCTAGAATTCAAATTCATGAATTCAAGTTCAAAATCTATGAATTCTTGCATGCAACCCCCAAAAATCACCATGCATTTCATTCAAAAAAGAACTTACACTATGAAATGACCAAATGATAACCTTAATAAAGTATATCCTAAATTCAACCACTAAATCATGTTATGGTTGGGGTTATTCAACCATGGTAAAACATAATATGTTGTCAACCTAAGTCTCTATGACTTATGTTTGTTTTTAACTAATGCCATCACCTTGGTATTTCTAACCATATACATGTCTTGGCTTAAAGTTCATTATTTATTAGTCCTTTCATGGGCTATTACAAACTATACACATTTTAGTTCTTTTAATAACTTAAACTTATTTAATTTCCTTAATCTAATCATTTACTTGTAATATTATGGTGCTAGCCTTTTTGGTAACGTTTTTCATTACCACTCAAACTTGAACTAGTATTTTGAGTAGATAATCATAAAAATTATCAAAGATCTTATGACCTTCAACAAATTTTTATTTTCATCCAAATTCTATTTGTATCTAGTATTATCAAAACTCTTCACATTGATTTTAGAAAAAATATGTTCTAATCCCAATGTACATTTGATTACTCAGAATAATAATAAATAAAGATGATAAACCACAACTTTAATCGACATAATATATATAAACCAAGAAAATTGACACAACTCAAGAATAAAAAGACTTGATTTGGATAGTGACACCACTACATCATGTTTTAAAACTTAGTATGTACCTCAACTTTGTCATTGTACACAATGTTATAAAACCAAAATCTATTTATATCTAATAAACCTAAAACCAAACCCACAAAGGAATCAAAAATATTTGATCATCATCAAAATTATACAAATACATAACATAATTTTGTATAAAGATAAATTTAGAACCAAATTAAATGTTTTGAAATGAATCATAATATGAAAATATAAAGTCCATAAATCATAATAATATCAATAAACATTAAATAATCAATGCACTAGGTAGTTATAGTCATTACATTCACCCCCCTTAATAATTACAACATATTCAGTGCCTTAGAATAAATGAGTATAGTGTTGCCAAAACATATTTTATTCTTCCCACGTAGCACTCCTTTCTCCCATTTGATCCCATTGAACCAAAACTTGATATACATTTATTTTTATTAGCTCAATGTTATGTTGAGACATAATTTATATAGGTTCAAGATGAATTATCTCTATTTACTAAACCTAAATATTGGTCCAATTTAAAACATGTGAAGGGTCTGAGATATATTTTCTCCATAAGGCTACATGAGAAACATCATGGATTTTAGACAGAGGAGGAAGAGAAAGATGATAAGCCACCAAGATAATCTTTTCTAATATTTCGAAAGGTCCAACATATCATGGTGATAACTTATCATCTTTACCAAAATTAAATAATTTTTTTTGAGGTATTACCCTCATAAATAATTTATCCAAAACATCAAAATATTTATGCAATCTTTTCAGATATGTATAACTTTTTTACTAATTAGAGGTAGTTTTTAATATTTGTTTTATGAAATCCATTTTCTCTTGATATTGATTTATTTTTATTATCTCAATGCTATGTTGAGACATAATTTTAATAATTTGAAGATGAATTATCTCTATTTACTCTATTGGAAGATTATTCTAATTTCAAACATGTTAAGGGTTTGAGATATATTTTCTCATAAAGGCTACATGAAAAACATCATGGATTTTATACAGAGAAGGAAGAAGAGAAATATGATAAGACACTAAGATAATATTTTATAATATGTATAAAGGTGATATATAGGTAATAATTAATCTTGTATAATTTCGATAGAAACATAAACAAAATTAATCCTTACCTCTACCAATAACACTTAGCTTTGATTCTTTCTTATCTTGATCTCTTGGTCTTGGAACTGAAGCTCTCAAAAACTTTATAATCCTTGTTTAAAATATTTCATCTCAATATTTCATAAGTATATATCCTCTCTTCTTAACTCTCCAATTCATGAAGTTCACCTTCCCATCAAGTTTTTTACTTAACTTATTCTTTATGTTACTCCCTTAATAAGGGTTCATAGATTCTCTATCTCTTTCAATGATTTAAAAGTTCCCTAATTATTCATTTGTTATTTTGTCCTTATTTTATGATAATTATATAATTATTTCACTCCTAATTAAAACAACTAACCCTCATCACTTTATATCTCAACCTTTACAACTTCATCTCTTCAAGTGTACGATCCTAGTAGACCTTTTTAGGGATTTTCTACTAGTACAAATTGGTACAAAACTATTTTGAGAAAATACCACTATTATAAAGCACCCTCTATCCATTTATTTCCATCCACAAAGTAACCTTACTCCACTTTACTATTAGATCACTTTTCTCACTCACTTTAGGTCTCTAATTAGGCCTCCTCTTTATCCTATTTAGGTACAATCCTTCTAAGTCTATACTTATCCCTATGAGATCAATTTTAAACCTATAAAATATTTCATCCAATATAATTTCACATCAAATAACTAAATTTTAGAAATTTTCACAAATCCAATCTCACACAATATATATTTTTCTATGAAAACCCTAGCATAGGGTTCATGCATAATTGTGCATGCCCAAGAGGGAGTATTTTTGATCTCTTAGATTATAAAATGGGTTATAAATATTAATTAAGGTGTAATATCATGTAAAATAGATATACACTCCTCCAATCATCAAAATATCTCCTTAACCCATATGTTCAACATTTGTTACAAGATTTTGTTTCACTGTGCATTAAATATAGAGGTCTATAGGATTGAATACACTGTTTATAAAAACCTATATGTCTTAAAACTCCTTGATTCAATTAAAAAATATTAATAATATGGAAATGGTAATTTATAATTAATATATTCAATTTTTAACTCCAACTCATACATGATCCCTCTCTCAAGAATATATGCTCAAAATTTTTTATTGCATAATATAGACAACATATGGTATTACATAGAATTTGTAAATGAAATATTTTATCAAAATTTATATAAAAAATAAAATATTTATAAAATTTAAAACACATATACTCAACCTTCTAAACTCACAAGAAATTGTAACAACTTATGAGGTTTATAACTTTCTTTAATATGTTGTTTACACAATCATCTCATTATAGTCGCATAGGGTAGGGACTAAATCCTTAAACCACCTTAAAAGTATTTTGAAAAAAATATGATAAAACCATGAAGTAACATAATTAAACCAATATAAACTTACCAAAAAACATAAATATCATCATAACTCATTACCATCCATCTTTCTTCACTAGGCATTCTTACACAGTATACTTTCATTACACTTTAAAATAAAATACAGAGTTTTACTGTATTTAAAATGAGAAAAAGTTATCTTTACTCTCATATTTTGTATTCATATACATTAATAATTTTAATCCAACAAATTATCTCTCCATAAAAAATAAATTTACAAGTTATTTTATTCTTACAAAAACTTATCTAACTTCTAACTCTCTCTTGTACATTGGGAGTCTCTTAACTACCTTAACCTATAACACACTTGTCAAAATGAAAAAATATATGATTTAAGTATTTATTAATGGTAAATATACTCATTATATAATCTAATCCACAATGTTACATAATTAAAACTCCTACAAACATGACTCATGACCCCAAAACCTTGATAAAAGATTCAAATTTCAAATTAAGGAAATTGGTAAGAAAATGCCAATGTGACTCCTAATTCAAATTTTATAAGGACCCAACAACTTAAAATTAATCCTATAGAATTATTATGGATATATTTACTTAAAAAAAGACTCAAACATGTAAAAATATACTAAAATGTACAAAGGTAGTGATTTCCTAGATCATACTATCAAGGAGCAAATGAAAACTTTTCATGAAAGTTATAACTCATTTATCATTGATGTTATTCTTTAGCATATATTTGTTTAATGTCATATCCTCTTGGATCCCAAGGTATATTTTAAACACATAGATATTATTTATTATTTCTTACACTCATTATGGATCCTCCTTTATTCATATCTCTCTTTCTATGGATCTTCAAACTGATCATGGGAAACTATTTCTTGTTCTCCTTCCTCCAAATACCTACACATGAAGTAAAAAAAACCATTTATTTATTTCTCTCTTGGAGTTAAACTTGTTATTTTGCTTCTAACTCTTCTTTATATTGATTCAATATTTCCTTTAGTGTAAACTCATCTACCATGATAGAGTTTTCATCTCCTATGAGACTCAAATCCTCTGATTCTTGCATTATATGCTACCACATATACTTATCTTCTATATTATACTCATCTACATATATTTTATCTTCCATTGGTACTGGGTAAGACACCTCTACTTATTACAACTTAGTATTTTCAAGAACTTAAACATGTACTTATTCTTCATACTCTCCTACTAACACCTGATAGATCTCTTCTTGCATGTCAAGAACTTGATTTGATGGTGTTGTTAATTCTTGTCCTTCAAATAACACATTCATTAGCCTTAATGTATCCTTATATAAATCATCCTCAACAATGTTCATGTCATTACTTAATATAAATAACACTTAAATGAATACCTTGTGACTCTTTTCTATCCTCATAGCTTTCTTAACTGAAACTTGCCTCCTTACTTGTCACATGACATGGTGATGCTAAAAGCTCTCTCTTTCCTTCATCTTAATCCAATGTTTCACCTTATTTAGGGTAGAATAAGATTGTGTCCCCATACTCAGATGTTCAATCAGCTTGTTCTTCATCATTGGCATGCTACTTATGCTTCCAATGTTCTTTATCTTCATTCAACTATTCACCGGTATACAAAAATTCCAAGAAATCATTAGTCATTAGTACTTGAGGCTTACTTTCCCCATTTCTTCTCCTTTTAGGATACCTTTATATCATATTAAACTTTTGTTTTCTCTTCTTCTTTATCAACTTCTTGAGAGGCCATCTCACTTTCCTCTTGATGCACACTCAAAATCTTGGTCTCATCTATTCCATGATTTTCTCTAACATTGTCAAAACCTCATTCATATCATAAATCTCCCTCTTTCTCTCTAATTATCTTTACTTTAATTATTTATCTTTATCTATCTTCTTGTCATATTCCTCACTCTTTAAGCCCTTCATATTTTTTTCACTCTTTACTCTTCACACTCTCTCTAGGTCTCACCTTGACCTATCTCTTCTGCTTCTTGAAAACCCTACCTACGTGACTTATTCGACATTTAATTTATCTCTCTCACTTGAATCTCTCTCTCTCTCTCTCTCTCTCTCTCAGTTAGAGTCTCCTTATTTTTTGTCCTGACCTAGGAATCGTATCTCTCTCTCTTAAGCTCTCTTCTTGAGATTTTTTCTTTAAGCTCTCACTAGCTCTTCTCTTTCTAAGCCTCCTTGGATTAAGGTATTTAGCCAAACAATATCACTTTTATCTCACATATATTTATATCTCTCCTTCATATACCTACAGTCTTCATTAACAACCTCAATGTAACATGTTCTACCTTCTCAACATAATCTTCATGTAAGATAACATAGCATTTTAAAAAACATAAAAAACCTTTTCTATATAATTTTTCTACTCTGATACCAAATGATTTAGAGGTCATCATTAATATTGTATAAGTTAGATATAAAGATAAAAAAACTTAATCCTTACCTCTGCCAATAACTCCTAATTCTGATTCTTTCTTATCTTGATCTCTTGGTCTTAGAACTTAAGCTTGAAAACACTTTGTACTTATTGAAAATATTTCATCTTAGTCTATCATAATCATAGTTTCTCTCTTCTTAACTCTCTAATTCATCAATTTCACCTTCTCATCAACTTTTAGACTTAACTTAATCTTTATGTTAATCCCTTAATAAGGGTTCTTAGATGCTCTATATCTTTCAATGATTCAAAATATTAATTGATTTTTCATTGGTTATTATGTCCTTTTTTATGATCATTATAGCCTTATTTGAATATTAATTACATCAAATAACCCTCATCACTTTTTATCTCAACCCTTGCAACTTCTCCTCTTTAAGCACATAGTCTAAAGGGCATACTACAAATTCATATTGTCCATATATAATTCTAAAAGTAGTGTTATGGAGATCTTCATCTTTGATATAGATTTTTTGGTACCTCAATTGAAGATCTATCATTAAAAATATAGTTTCCACTTTCATTTAGTCAATGTGATCATAAATGTGATAAATGGGATATTTATTATTGATTTTAACCTTATTGACCATTCTAGAGTTGTTGAAAAATCTAACATTTCATCCTTCTTTAAGGACACCATTGGAGTTCCCCAAGGTGACACACTAGGGTGTATCATTCCCTTATCTAGAAATTTTTGTATCTAAACCTTAAGTTTCCTTAGATCAAGTATGTTCATCTGATAATTTACTTTAGATCCAGGTGTAGTTATAGGTGTTACATCAATTTCAAAGTCAAATATCCCTTTAGGAGGATGTTTTGGTAACTCTTCTAGAAAAGCATCAATAAATTATTTAAAATTTGAACTTTTTTTAGTAGAAAGGTGGTTTCCTTAGAAATATCATTTAATTTGATGGAATATAGTTGACATTACTTTTTAATATACTTATTAAGTTGTATATCTAAAATAATTTGTTGAGTTCAATGTTTAATGATTCTTTGAATAATTATGAATTTTCCTTCATCATCAACACATTGATTTTTTTGTTAAAATAGTCCAACTTAGATTTATGTGCCTCCATCTAATCTATGCCTAGGATAATGTCATAATATCCCAAAGGATCAAGTAATAAGTTCACACAAATCTTGAGATTTCCCAAATTGAGTTCATATTTCTCTAGGCATTCATTAACAACCACTTTCTTCCCAGTCCCAAACCCTAATTTTGATCCTTATCTAAGTCTACTTGGTTTGGTTTTAAACTTCAAAGAATTGAAAATATAAATAAAACTATCTATTTCTCTTAAATCAATAAAAATAGAGAATGAAAAACTTAAAATTATACCTCATCTCAATAGGTGTTGACTAAAATTGTACATTTCTATTGTCTACAACTATGTAGACCTTATTTTTATTCTTCAACTTAAGACAATCCTTGTAATAATGGTTTCCTCTAAATTCCCAACATGTTAGAAAAATATTAATTGGAAGAGGAATAATACTTTCTCTTGTGGATGGTCCACAAAAACATTATTGGTTACTCATTTTAGCACTCCTCTTTACAAAAGAATGTGGTTTAGAACTCTTTGTATTCTAAAATTTATTTTCAAAATTGTAACCTTTCCTTAAAATACTTTTTATATTATTTTTTCTTGAAACTAATTTTTATTATAGGTATTGAAAACATAGTCTTTTCTTTTTGCCTATTGTTTCAAAATTCTTATCTTCCCTTTTGGTGAGACTTCTCATTTTCTTCATTATTGTGTGTTGATTCTAAATTAATAGCTAGGATTTTTGGATTGGTCATATTTGAACCATGTTGATTATCTCATTTAACCCTAGTTTGAACTTATTTACCTTTGTTTCATCATCCTACATGTAATTTACATGATTGAGGAGTCCCAAAAATATGTTATTATATTTAAAATATGTCATAATTCCTTTCTTTAATAACTAAAATTCCATGATTTTATGCTCTTTAAATATGATGTTCATATACAATTTTCTGAACTCATTTTCAAATGTTTTGACTAAAAGATATTTGGGATAATAACCTTTCATATCACACAACTAATTGTACCATAAAGCAACATGACCTATTAATTAATAAGATTTGATACATGCTTTAATGTTAAAATCCATATTGTATAAGGTGAAATACTTTTGTAAATTAATCAGTCATGCCTCAGTGGAATCATCAATGTCTTCACCAAAGAGTGTGAGAGGAGTAATATTTTTCATCTCCTTAATAATAGCTTCCAAAAACTCTTGTTTTTTTGGATGTTCATAAGGAATATCTTCTTCCTTTCTACCCTCTTGAAATATTTATAAATGGATCCACATTGTACCTAAACCTTCCATTTGTTCTTGAATACCATGAAATGCACCCATAATGTCATGAAATATATCATTTTGTTCCTTATGAACATTCTATTTATGGTTATCCTAATTTGTATCATGGGTATCACTATGTTACAAATTAGTATTAGCATGATCCTATTGATCTAGTTCATGATTATAAACTAGGCCACTTTTATAATCCTATATATTACATTTTCCTCTACTTATAGCCATCCTAACATATTAAAAATGCATTTAAATCAAATAATTTATAAAAAAATATTAAATTATCCTAAATAAATGCTTTGACACCAATCTTCATAAAAATGAAATTTTTGATTTTTCAAAAACCCTACTTTTAAGTAAGTTATGATCACATAACCTACATAAAAGTTAGATTAGATACAAAATAATTTGCATAACTATCTTTCTTGATGTAAAATAAATCATAGTTTAATGTAAGATAAATTACAAATGGAAGTAGCAAGGAACATTATAGCACAATGTATGAGTACTAAATGAAACTTTGAAAGACAACAATAATTGCTTAACCATGAAACATGGGAAGATAATCATTTAAAAAATTTAAACTCCATGTTAGTGTCTTTAAAGTTTTAATATCTATTAAACTTACATGAGTTCATCAGTTTCATAAATGGTCATAACCACAATTTAGCCACCTTTTTCATTGGTTTTACAATAGTCAATATTTTGAATAAACCAAATAAATGATAATTACATCATAAAGCCATAGATAAAAACATACTATATTTTTAAAACATAACATCAAATAAACTTCTAAACTAAATAAGCTCATTCACATAATTACACTCAAAACATCAATAATCTTGATAATCATTGAATCATATTCTAGATGTATAAGTAGTTATACATCTTAAATGCCATCCATGCAATCTTTTTAAGTCATCTAACCACTTATGGATTATCAAGACTTAAAAATTTTCTTAAAAAGGTAAAACAACCCATATAATTAACCACATCAACAAATACCTATTAAATATGATTAGAATCTAATAGAACCATTCATTAAGTTATTGTGACCTTGTTGAATTCCATATAGACTTATAATGTAGTTATTGATGAGTTTATAAAACCATACATCAGCTCTTCTAAATTATAAAATAACTTAAATAACTGAAATCAAATAGTCATTGCCATCTCTCAATAATACACTTGCACCAATATTAATGATAACCATGCCTTATGATTTATATGTTTACTAAATCAATATATATCTAGTCATGTGAATAATTATCACAAGGGATCACAAATTGATTTAATATAACCATGAAAGACCAATAACAACCTATTATTTAACCAAGGTATTCTATTGATGCTCCTCAATGTACTATCCAAACATAACATAAGTTTTCACTTAACCAAAATTTAAATTCAACATTTAATCAATTTTTCTCAACTTCCTTATTTATATTTTTAAAGAGAGATGAGATAAGGTTAAACAATGTGTTAATTATAAATTTCACGTCATCTAAATATTTACCAAGTAAATTTCCACCTTAATGTAGTTACCCAAAGCATATTAATTGACTCTCAAGAACTAGTAAATGTATGAAAAACAATATAATTCAAGTCAATGCTTTGAGGAATAAAAGTATTTTCCCTAGCATACCAATAATATATTTAAACACAAACATAATATAATGTGAATTAAAATTTAGATACCAACATTAATCCAATAGGACTCAAGTCATTATAATTACTCATTATTGTTACTCAATGTAGTGATTCCCCTTTTTCTCATGTATTAATAAAGTAATATGAAATGAGAAGTCAGTTCCTTATCACTAATTAAGTTCTCTAAATATTACTTACTCCAACTTCTTATGAAATTGTTAATGATAATTCATTATAAAAATTTACAAATAAGTAAATCACATAAACATATCCATATATAAATAACTGACAACATCAAATGTAAGCATTTCATCCATATACATATACATTCAAATGATATTTAGTAAGTTATAATTATTACTTACTTCAGTATAGTACATTTTACATTCACATCTAAAAATTAGAAACTTGATAATCATTCTCTAAGTTTAATTTAAATAATCAACAATTATTACCATGTTAACTTTTGTACTAATAAATTAATAATTAATAATCAAACTTGTTCAAAGATGATAACTAATATTAAACTCATTAACATTTACCTAATGCTAATAAAACCAAAGTAAATAATTCACATTCCAATATTGATGTAAATTTACAAACAATAACCAATCAGTAAATTCCTAAATGAATTACCCTATTGACTTGGAATACACCAATTTGTAACATACAACAAACAAATTTAAATAAATTTATAAAAAACATACAACTAATTTATTCATATTTGATATCATATAAAACACATAATACATTCTTCCTATATTCTATACCTTTAGTAAAAATTCACTTGATTACTTTCTAGAGTGTTTATACATGTAATCACTTAATTTTAACCACTTTTTTGTTTAAACTACATTCAAAACAACTCTCCATAATCCCATCTAGGTTTAATTTGAAATATCCAACTAGACCTAATTTACCCACATACGTATCATTTTAAACCAAAATCATAATGATACATCCATAATTGGGGTAAAGGATCATATTCCATCATTTATCCTATCTAATTATCCTAATTATGATTAACCATTTACAAGTGTCTTCATAGTGAAATAAAATGAATAATTGATTGATAAATAAATATTATAAACTTTACGTTTATTCTAATTTGTAATTAATCACCTTGATTAATTATCTTAATCATTCCTCTAATATGAAATAACACTGATTTAGAATAACATATTTTATTAAAAAACAAAATTGAATTATGGCCTCATATAGGTGATGTTATAGGGGAAAGTCAATGGAATGGAATGGAATGTGGGTAATTTGGATTATGACATGACCACTTACACACACTCTTACATCTCTTACACCCTTTTTACACACTCAAGAGGACAAATGACTACACTTTATTCCAATGATCCTTACATACTCCAAAAGGCGTAAATGGCATAGCTTAGACACTCCAAAGGTGTAATCATGGATTTGAGGATTTATCCTAAACCCTCTATATACAAGGTAAAGTGAAGATGATCTACAAATAAATCCTACCTCAGAGAAGATAAATCACACTAGCCCTTCCACTTTTTGGTATATTTAAACTATCAAGGTCATGACTAATACAGATTTTTCAGACCTAACTAATGGGTCTCTTACCACAAAATACCACTCAAGGGGGTTCTAAATCATATAGTTGATAAATACCACACAATAACCCTATCTAGGTCATATGGTTTATAAAAAAGTAAATAAAAAAGTAAACTCAATCTATTATAGTGATCACCAAAGCTTGTGGCATAAATGGAGGATAATATAAATAAAATTAAATGTGCAAATAATAAATATACTTAAGTCAATGTAGAGGTAACCCTAATTCATGGAGAGATAAATAAATTCAAAATCAATTACTTATGCTATTTTTAATTACCAAAATAGAGGAGTAAGAGTTAGAAATACTTACCTTGGACATGAATACATTAAGGCTCAATCTCTCCCTTGGCCAATGGTGCTTTTCAAGAGCTTGTTTTGGTTCATAAGTATCACAAAGATAGGTCATCTCTAGGATATAAAACTTCTCTTATGAATTCAAGAGATTTTCACAAGTCAACATTCTTCTCTCCAAGTATAAACCCTAAGTAATGACTCCTCAAGTAGAATGGTGGAATAAAAAAATGTAAATAAGTGTAAATGAATTATTATATTTATTTATCTCTCATAAAAATGGGGTGAAGGATGTGTTTATATATCTATATCTAACCCTAAACCCTTTTGAAGTTTTAGTTGACATAATTAGCCTAGTCGACCCAGTTGTTTGGAGAATAAAGAAGTAAAGTCCTAGACTAAGTCAGTTGGGAAGACATAGTTCATTAACATGCCAATTTCAAAAAATAGAGTTGAATAATTTCACTATGTTTATAGGATTTTTAAAAGAGGTTTTAGCTTAGTTAGGGGATATTGAGGCAGTGAATTTCTTGGAAGAGCATGTAATGAAGCTGTCAAAGTGATTTAGGGGCATCTTGGTTAGATTCAATATTAGGTTACTATAGGTGTCTAGGTGTCTTATAATCCTTATAGGTTCTTATTTTGATGTTATAGAGGTGTTAGGTTATTTGAAACATTCAAATAGACATTTCTCACCAAAACCATTATTTGAATATTTGAATTCTTTGGAAAGTTATGATAGGTTTTTGATGCTTCTTAGATAGGTAATGTTTTTCTAATGTTAGTGTTGAGTATATAATGGGTTTTCAGAGTACATGAAATAGGTGATTATTTGATTTCAAGTGTACCTCCTTTGTAATCCCATATAAGGTAGTTTCAAGAGTGGATTAGAGGCTTACAAGAAGTACTTATGGTAGTTAGTTTAGATATAAATCTCATAATTTTCTATTTTGAGTCAATATTTCATTATGTATTTGTGGATTTAATGGGTTCTAGTTCCAATAAAAACAAGAAATGAGAAATCTTACATTTTGATTGAAAGAATTATGTACCTTGTTTTTTTGTGTATTTCAATGGAGAGTAACTGAGTTTTTAATTATTCAAGGAGAAAATACTTGATAGTGTTCTAAATTTATGATACATTATGGTATGGTTATGTTTATATATGCTTTTATTGATATTTTTTAAATTTTATTTATGTGAAATTCAAAGATTATAGATGTTTCAATTCAAATTTGGAGACTAAGTTCACATTCCTCATTGAGATCACCCTTACATAGACTGTCAATATACAAAATATTGCCAAGAGGTGTAGTGGAGATGATAAATTTATAAGAAGGTTTGTTCTCAAGGTAATTAAAACATTTTAATTTATTTCATTTTTTTGAAAAAGTGTTTCTTTGCACATGATTCAAAAATTTTGTGTCAATCTGTGATAACACATAAGTCAAGAATAGATTAAAGAGAATGTGTATGAAAGAAGTGTCAAAAGGATTGAATTTTGATTACATAATGTGATTTGTGAAATTTTGAAGCTATATTATCCTAATGCAAAGTTTGAAACCTTGAAAGATAATAAAGATCCTTAATAGAGTATTTTCTAACCCTATTTCTTATGATTGTGCACATAGAATAGTTATGAAAGTTATTAAAAATGTGGTACTTATGAGTTATGGTGAAGAATTTTTTTTTGAAAAGGTGCGTAACATCTAAATCAAACTCTAGGAACCTTCATAGGTCATTAAAACTCCTTTAGGAACTTATAAACCTTAATACAATGCTCTAAAGAAGTTTGTAAAGTGTGTATGTGTGTGAAGAGACACCAAAATATTGTTAAAGGGTTGAATAGAGAGGTGTAACAAGGAAAATAATTTTTTGGTGAGGTGATGAAAATGGTTACATAACCTAAACAAATTTTAGGAACTTTTGAAACCATGTAATAATCAAGTATATATAATTAGAATACTCTCGGGTCCACATAGTCTTTGCTAAACCTAGATGTAGGGTTTCAGAGGTATAGGGAGTTTTCACAAGGAAAATAAGATTAAAATTTTTGAATAGCTTAAGTCTAATGTTTTTAAAAGGATTTTGAAATATTTGAATTTTTTCTATGTAGGGATGTATATTTTCTATCAATTGTAAGTGTCTAAGGACCTAATAGATATAATTAGGCATAAATAATAAACTATAATAGACTAATAAAGGGTTAAATAAGTGATTAAATTTCATAAAAAGTTGAAAAATGATAGAGGGTATCTGATATGATTAATGTTTTTCTCATGTAATTATGTACATGTCTATAACAAGCATAATTACCTAAAAAGAGGCTTGTAAGGACTATGTGTAGTGCAAGCAGAGTTGTGTTTATGGGTGAGTTAACACTTGAAAATAATTGTAATTTTAGAGAGGATTCATAATGGTCATAAAAATATTAGATGAAGGTTTGAGACCATTTATTATAAATATCGAGATTGAAACTATTGAGTGTCTATTGAATCATTCAACCATTCTAATAAGGATTTGTTTAGAATAACGATAAGTGCATGGTGTTTGTATGTGCTCTACATCATTTGGTATTAGAGATAGAAAAAATTACTAGTGGATTGTGAAAAAGGTTATTTTTTTATGTGAATTATAGGATAGGGAACTAATAATAATGTTTCATGGAGGGAGTTAGTAGAGATCAAGAATATTTGGTCAAGAATATGATAAACCAAGTGACACAGTTGATCTCTCCATTAGTCATAAGGATGGAGGCTATTGTGGGTGCTCCTAAAGGGAGAGTAAAAATAAAATTAATAGGGAAATAAGAAGGAAATAATAGTCATCAAGGTCAAATATCACCTTTACAACCAAGGACAAATGAGAGAGAAAATGAAGAGGTAGTTTAAGAAAGACCACAAATGCAGGTAGCATCAGTTCAAGAATGCATGGGAGTACAACACCATGCATGGGAGGTCATATAATTTAATATAATAAGAAGATATGGATGTCCTATAATAATTAGGTTTAAATGACAATGTTATCATTGCTATAGAGAGGGACATAGAGTAGTAGAGTGTCCATTGGGTATTAACAGAAGTATGCAATAATAAAATATAAGAGAAATGAATAAGGAAAAAAATATAAGAAAGAAATGAGTCTTTACTCATGAGGAGAATATTATTGTAGTATAGGAAGAGATTCAAAGATCCAACTTAAGGAAAAAGCTTATTCAAAAGCAGATGCAAAACAAAAGGTAAGGTTTATGATTTAGTGATTGATGAAGGAAGCACTAACAACATTATATCTTTAGAGTTGGTGTACAAAATAGACATGAAGAGGATACCACATAAACAACCATACAAGCTTAAATGGATTCAAAAGGGACATCAAATCTTAGTAAGTGAGAAAAGATGGGTTGAATTCCATATATGAGGATATAAAGATAAAGTATTGTGTGACACTATGCCCATATATTTTTATCATTTACTATTTGGAAGACCATGGAAATTTCATAGGTAGGATCTTCATGATGGTCAAGATAATACATATACCATCAATAAACATGGAGAGATACACATTATTGTCCCATTAAATTGTGAATAGGAAATAAAAGATGAGAGAATAATAATGATGATCACAAAGAAATATTGGAGCAAAGCCATGGAAAGTTTAGATTTGGTCAAGGCACCAAAGAGAGAAGAAATGGTAAGATGTCTTGAGAATGTTAGTATGAAGAGTTATGAGTCTAAAAATATGGACATGAGAGAGGATGAACAAGAATGCAATGTGACAAAAGAGGTCATCAAGAGGTAGAAAGCAGGTAGTCTTCAAAAGGAAGAAGATATGGCACCTATGAGAGTGCTCAAGCAAGAAGATAAAAAAAATAAGAAATGTATTCAAGCCTTGGAAAGAGATGATAGTAGAATAGTAACAAAAAATGTAGCAAGTGTGGATGAATATTTTCATGTAAATGACACTGAGAAATAAAAGATGAAAGCTTCAATGAAAGTAGCTGATAGAAGAGCCATAAAGGATCCAAATTTTATTTCTAATATTTTTTTTTGTGATATAAGTACTTGTAAGGATTAGATACCCATTAAATAAGATTGGGATGTGAGAAAGAAGATATATGTTTAGGGTTAAGGAGCTAAAAATTAGTCCATTAAATAAATACCTTTACAAGAGATGAAGATTGAAGGAAAATAATAAAGTTTCATAGTTCAAAATAGAGTAAGAGATCAAAGTTTGGAACAAGTAAAGGATGAGGACAAGACATATATAGAAGAATAAGTACATGAGTTATTGCAGTAATATGAGAATAAAGAAGGACAATATGAATATAAGAAGGTTTGAATCAATATCTCAATGCATATGAGATCCATAATAGCATTCAAGTTGAAGAGTTTTATTCTAAAGATATAGACATCATCAAATAACAAGTAAAGGGTGAGATATATGAGATAGTTAGAGTTAAAGTGGTGGAAACCAAGTTTGAGTTCAAGCACCGTACTGCAAACAAGAAGTAAAGTCAAAACTTTATAAAGTTTTTGAGAGATGAAGGCAAGGAAAAAGTACAAAAAAATATAAATACATTTTAGGATGTGATGGTGGTAGCCATAAGACTAGCTAAAAATTTTAAAGACAAAATACCTTCAAGAGATTAGAAGAAGAGAAAGAAAACCACGCAAGTCACATTGAGCTTGGAGATCAATTTATTCTACTCTTGATAGTATGATGTAGAGGAGTCTTAGTTAGATTAAATTTGGGGTTGATTTAGGTGTCTAGGTGTCTTATAATCCTTATAGGGTCCTATTTTAGTGTTCTAGAGGTGTTATGTTATTTGAAACATTCAAATACACATTTCCCACCAAAACCATTATTTGAATATTTGAATGCTTGGTAAAGTTGTGAGGGGTTTTTGATGTTTCTTAGATAGGTAATGTTTGTCTAATGTTAGTGTTGAGTATATAAGGGTTTTTTATAGGACATATAATAAGTGATTAGGTTATTTCAAGCAGAATTCCTTTATAAGCCCATATGAGGTAGTTTCAAGAGTGGATTAGAGGTTTACAAGAAGTAGTTATGGTAGTTACTTTAGATACAAAAATTGTCATTTTAGATTTTGGTGTCAGTATTTATTAATGTACTCATGGAGGTAAATGGGGATTTAGTCCCAATAAAAATAATAAAATAGAAATCTTACATTTTGATTTAAATAATTGTGTACCCTATTTTCTATGTATTTCAATGGATAATAACTGAGTTTTTAATTATTCAAGGAGAAAAAAATTGATAGTGTTGTGACTTGATGCTCAATTATGATATGGGTATTTTTTTATATTATTATCTTTATATGTATTAAATTTGAGTTATGTGAAATTCAAGTATTATAGTTGTTTCAATTCAAATTTACAAACTATGTTCACATTCCCTATTGAGATCGCCCTTACATAGACTACCACTATAAAAAATGTTTCCAAGAGGTATAGTGGAGATTATAAATTAATATGGAGGTTTGTGATCAATGTCCTTAAAACTTTTTACTTCATTTCATTAATTTTAAAAAGTGTTTCTTTGCACATTATTCAAAAATTTGGTGTCAATCTGTGACTGCACATATAGTCAGGAATGGAGTAAAGAGAAAGTGTATGAAATGAGTTTAAAAATGAGTGAATGTTGAATATATATGTTTTTTTGAGTCATTTTAAATATATATTATCTTAGTTAAAAGTTTAAAACCCTGAAAGAGAACAAAGATCCTTAATCGAGTATTTGCTAACCCTATTTCTTATGATTGTCCACACAAAATAGTTAGGAAAGTTATTGAAAATGTGGGACATATGAGGTGTGGTGAATAAGAAAAAATTTAATATATTTTCATATATAAATAAAAATGTATGAACCTTCATAATTCATTAAAACTCCTTTAGGAACTTAAAACCATCAATACAGTGATCTAAAGAAGTTTGGAGACTATCTCCCTGTGAAGAGACACTAAAATCTTGTTAAAGGGTTGAAGATAGAGGTATAATAAGGAAAAAAAATGGTTGTATGAGGTTTTTCCATGGGCTAAAAACCATAAGAGA